>CAJNIZ010010003.1:80012-106239 GCA_905231905.1 Symbiodinium pilosum
CAAAACATGTTTTTGAAAAATCAGTCAAAACAGAGCCAAAAACACAATTACAGTTACAGTGGTGTATGTTGTAGGGATGTTTCATGGGATGTTTCATGGGATGTTTCTAGAATATATAGAATCCCTAGGTTAGGCCTGGAGGATGACAACTCTATCCTAAGCACTTGAAGGCACAGACCATGCAAGCTCGGACTGAAATCGAGCAAAAGATTCAACATGCAAAGCGTGTCGTGAGAATTTGTAGACCTTTCAGCCCCCGTGGAAGTCCTCCCCAAACCAGGTTTTGCAAGTAAGCTGTTTGTTTGTGAGGCGTCTCGTTGGCCAAAGCCCTTTTCCTTGAGCCCGGGGACCTAGCCTATCTCTGCAGCTTTACGGACTTCCACCCCTCTGCTATGTCATAGTGGTGGTGGTCGCGTGTGAGTATGGTACGGTAGAGTGGATTGCTCATCCAACATCCGAGGAAATCCTGAATGAATGTTTAGCGTTAATTGGATTTGTGGCCCGTAGGCCAGGGACGAGGGAAAAGAGTTCTCTGATGAAGGATTCAGGGTTTCGGGATATGCTTGAGAGAGTTTGCATGTTGGATTGTTGAGGTTTGCTTCAGACTCCAGACCCTGCCACCGCCTGCTCGGTTTGCATTCGCTTGCAGCAAGCAAACTTCCAGCCCGCATGAGTAGGTTGCCATGGGACACCGGCAGGGACGCTATGTCAGGGGTCTAAAGCCCAGTTAGCTCAGCTCATCCGAAAACACCTGCACTCAAGACTGCATGTGCAGCACGGTCTTTTTTACGGTAGTCTGCGGTTACAGCGACGTGAGGATCTGAAAGCAGCATTGCAGGCTAGAGACCGACCGGCCAGTCACAAAAAACCGGAATGTAGGATTCCGAAGCCCAAGCGTGGAAAACGAGAGGTGTGCAAGCCGCATATAACGAATATTGACTGTGCATCATGTCAGCAGCTCGCAGTGCCAATCGCTCACACAGCAAGAAGAGATTACGTACCTCAAACCTTAAAACCCTTCAACTAAAGCCCCGTGCCGTAAAAGGCCGAACACCCAACAGCCGCAAACCCTTCAGGCCGGACTTGCTTCTCCTCGTGGCTGGCCTCAGCTGCGGTTTTTATGCAAAGTCATGACGGACATGGGTGTCTGCATTGAGGGAAAAATCTGGGTAGGGCTCCGCAACAACAGCAAGAAAGGACCCAACAAATCCAGAACGAAGCGCAGCCCCTAAGCTGCAAGATTTTGAGCTTAACCTTCCCAGCCTCCAATCTCTGCATGGCTAGGTATACCGCCGTCATATGCCGTCATGAAAGGGTGCAACTGCTATGACACTATGATCTGTGTAAGAGAGGTATTATATAGCTATCAGCGAAGCAGTAGTTAATCGGCTTCGTCAAGAGGTCAGACGAGCAACGCTCATGGTGCAGACTGTGCCCCTCAGGATGAGCCTACAAACCACCTTGACCTGGATGCTGTGCTCTAACCTCAGGCAGGTGGCTCTAGCGAGAGCTTGGCGTGTTCCAGTTTCAGCTCTGCCCCAGAGGTGTGGGGTAAATAGTTTTTTGTTCTGAGATTCGTCTCGGGTTCGAAGGCCTTGACGGAGCCGTGGGTCGTTTCCTATGGTTCTGCTTTTTGCAGATGCTTCTTTGGGCCAGAGTCTAACACACAAGCCAGTAATCCTGAGCCTTCAACCTTCCAAAGCTTGCCTTTTGGTCAGTGGGCCTAGGCTGTGGCTCGATGACTATTTGCGCGAATACCCAAAGTATGGGCCTTGGGGATGTACATCAACCTCAGCCGTGATTAGGTCATGCATTTGGGGATGTTGTACGGGATGTTGGGAGTGTCTAATACTGTGCTTTGAGTGTTGCGGCTGTCCCAGGCTCTGATGGGTTTCAGGGGGTTCTTCTAGGGCTTTCTGACCTGGAGGGGCTTAAGCAGATCAGCCGGCTTGTTGCATGGTAGGAGCCTCTTGGCTTGGTTTGTCCAGGACACTTTTGTCGTGAGCAGGCAGGATGCGAAGGTGATGACATCTGATCTTACTTTACCTCACGCCCTCGTTGGAAAGAGTACCAGGTATCCTCAGGACCAACAATGACCGGTTTCCGGCCTCCCCAAAGAAAGGTATAGAATAGACTTGGACTCAGACCTGCAGAGGGTTCGCATGCATGATGGGCAGACCCATGGAACCATAGTGTGTATCAGCCAATTTAGGAGAGAGCGCCTTATCCTCAATCGGGGTGGCGGTGAAGCTGGTGCGAAGTATCACTGCTTCAATTCTTGGCTTAGAGAGATCCTCAAGAAGTTGCAAGAAGTGCGTTTGGCTGAGAGCCCCCCTTCAGCACACTGATGAGCTCTTGCCAGCAACATCGGCAATACCGCACTAGATGGCGGTAATTGACAAAGTCAGTGGCTCCAATAGGCAGCAGCAGCACGCTCCGAGGCATCAGAGACCGAGCAAGTCCGTTGTAATACGCATGATGCTGGGCCTTCCATGCCATACGTTTCCCTTCTCACATCAAACCCGATCATGAGAGTAACCGGTCAACATGCCGTCTTTGGACAGTTGAAAGTAAAGAGCATCTGTGGACAGCAGGACCCTCCTGGTTGTCTCACACGATGCTGACTTCCTGGATTCTGTTTGCACGAACATCCTGCACTTGGAGGCGGCCTTGGGTGGTTGGCGTGTTAGAGACAATGCTTCCCTCGTTTCCTGCATCCTCATTTTCATTTACACTTATTCTAGCAGTGCTCTTGCTTAGCAGGCGCGTGCACCCGTTTTCGGGCTTGTCGCTACTAACTTGGGTGCCAGGGCTTGATGTTATAGTTCAAAGAGCAAAAACATCCCGCCGGACATGGGCACTACTCATTCCGCAAACGAAGTACCCTGCATCCTCAGCTCCCGGACCAAATTTCATCGAACACACGAGAAAGCCAAGCCCGTGGCGACAATCTGGCTAAGTCTGCATTCAGCTCCCACTTGGCTTTTGATGCTCTCCATGCACAGAACAGGAACGAAAGCTGATACCGTATAGCGGTGGCTACAGCGCCGGCGGCTTAGAGCTGGAATGTGGAGGGTTTCTGCCGGGGGCGACGTTTCCTGGAAAACCGCGGCACTTTATAAGACGTATGCAGTCACTGGACAACCCTGGCAAGCTTTGGATTGGGAATAATCCGTTGTGGTTCATGATTCATGTTTCTGATGCCATTAGCCACTGGGTGGGCATGGACATTGATCTTTCCATGGCTTGCAGTATCTCGCAGCAGTTTTGTACTCGTATGAATACTTGCCGAAAACAAGTGGCATACCTAGCTCTCCTTGAGAGTTCTACACTTTTAGCACTGTCCAGTGCCAGCACTTTCTCAAAAGAGGCTTCCGAATCCTTCAGAGCAAGCGCTACACGCTGCTGCAGCGCCACATATACCATGTTTGGCTGTCTCCAGTCCTTGAGTGCCCAACTTGCAAAGAAATATTGGTTTCTCCACAGCACAAGGAGGGGATAGAAGGAGTTCTCATTAACTAGGTGCAGTCTGTGCTTCCCCACTGCTGACTTGAGGGCTTTTATTGGGCGCTGAGCAAGTGCTAGATGCGCTTTTTCTGCAATGGTGGGGGGCATCGTGCTATTGAATCGGGAGCTCTAAAGCTGCCATAAGATCAGGATTTCAAGAAGGGCCATGCCGCTCGTGTACGGGAGCGTGAGAAGGAGTCAGGATCCGAGACTGGCTTAGGGTCCAGGTTTTCTCGTGGGCTGACGGATTTGTAGTTTTTTCGCTGGGAAGGATAAACGCGAAGAGGGTTTTTTGACGGTGGAAGGTTCAAGATTGCCTGGCAGCTGACAAGCAAACAAACGCCTCTCCAATCATCCCTTAGCATGCTTAGCCGGCTTAGCCTTCGTTTGGTCAGTCGCTGCCTCATTGCTTTGCTCTCAGCCACAATTTGTTCTCAATACTGCTTCGTGCTGGTGCATTTTTTGCTGCCCGTCAGTTCTGCAACGAGAGCCCTGCCGATCTAACACTTCAGCCTCCCGTGAACGGAGAGAAATTGATAATCAAGTCTTGATGCTCCCTGCCGTTCTACTCGTCGGCGCTTTGCCAAAACATCAACATGAGGTTCAAGAAGCAGCAAGAGGAGAAGAAAGCAGGCAAGAAGCAACATCCGGATGAGGCGGCTGAGTGCAGACAGCACAACAGTGTTGGACTTCACATGCTTGCAGCTCACACTTGGGCTCAGCTGATTTCAGTCCAGGGGTGGTTGTTCAAGCAGCTTCCTGATCTTCACCACGCACGTCACTGGCTACTTGGGGTCTGCTTGCCACGCGTATGAGCAGTGGCAGGATCGGATTGTTTTAAAGTACATTTCCGAGCATTCAGCTAGAGTCTAGAGGATGCGCGGGAGGGTTTAGGTTCCGGGTTGTAGTTCAACATCCAAGCATAAACCATGTGAAGGGACGTTCCAGAGTAGAATGCAAGCTCATCTCTGAGCAGTTCAATACAGCTCTTGCTATGTGAGACATCTGCAAGACTTAGATCCGCAGCCTGATCCCTAAACTTAAGCCGGAAAGCATTTGCTGTTGAAAGCGGCCGGAGCATCATTCAAACCCAACCGTCCTGATCTGGAACGATGCCCCAAGAGCCAACGGCTGGTCGCTCACGCGAGGTCGTTGAGAAGATCAAGGACTACGTCGTTTGCCTGAGGAAATGTTGCACGCGCGAGGGAGGTTCAGATTTCTGGTGTCTGCAAGGCAATGCTTCGAGTCAAGAACTGGCTTGACGATTCAGCTATTTGTGAGCAGGTGTTCACTTCCCAGAAATTCTCAGGCAACCTCAGGTATCAGCTTTGTAGCGTGGTTGGGATTGCTCGTTTGAGTTTACTTTGCCAGGCAATCTAGGTTGCAAGTAGAACAGGCCCACACGTACTCACAAGTGGCCACATGTACAGGTTGAGGTCGTGATATACACCCCCCAAAAGGCATTCCCGCTGCCAGGAATGTCCGTGGTTTTTGCCAATACCGATGCAATTGGTACTGAGGTGGTCAAGTTCCGCTTTCTTCCGCCATCTTCTCGAGGAGATGACATGGGCGGAATCTCAGTCTTGGGCTCGGCTTCTTGTTGTTTGCAGGTTTGGTCAGCTCAAATCATCATCTTCCATGTTGTTGCCAAAGATGTTGACGCCGCTCATAACTCAGGTCCATGACGTTGAGTTCAGCTATTCCGGTGTCAAGCTCAGAACTTCAGACTGAGGATTTTGGAGGATGGGGTGCAAAACCTCAATGTGGGGTTGGTTTACAGCAAGTGCAAATGAAAGCCTGGATAGATGGCTTGAATGGAGAGGGGGCAGGCCATCCGTAGCCAGCACGTGCTTGTGGAGCAGAGGTTCGCAGCCCAAGCTGTCAACTTGCACACTATCGGTTGACCACAGTTTGTACGAGAATCGGCCGCACACCAGAAAACGATAGGCATAGTAAGCCTCTCCCATCAAGCTTTAAGCACTGGGCTCCAAGTCTTTGCGAGCTGAATCGCTGAGGCAAAAAGCCTTGGCTTTTGCACGGTCTGAATTTCCGAGTCGATGTGGGCATCTCTGAGTACAAGGGCGGTTTACAGCCGGTTTACCGCAAATTGCTTTGGCACGAATGGCCTAACCCTCTTACGTAGACCATTCTCATCTGCTGGAGAAGTTCGAGGGCTTTGATTCATTCTGATGTTGACCGCCATTCCGTGGATTTGTAGATGTTGCTGCGTGCTGGCAGCACTTCAGACAAGTCTGCCCCAAAACAATATATTTCTGCTTGCACAGGTCAAGACGTTGCTTGTGCTTCAGACAGTCGTTCTTGGAGACGCTTATTAAAAAACTTCTCCATCTCAGTCGGTTTGGTTTGTACTTTGGAGCCACAATAGAGTGTTTTCCAGATCCAAAGTCCGGGGCTTTGCCAATTTGCTGGGACGTTGAAGGCAGAAAGGTGGGTGCAAGAAGGCGGAGCGTGCTTCATGATCAAAGTCTGCTAACCTTGCAGCCCTATACTCCCCGAACCTGGATTTAATTTGTTCAAGTTTTTAAAGGCAGGCTGGGAATGCCTAGCTGTTGATATTCTTAAAGCAACCGCGTCATATGACCGGCAAAGCAGTTCTTGGGTGTGTGCGTCTAAGGGGTTAGGTGAAGCTGACGGTGCTGGATGACCAAAAGGATTCTGCTTCACATGGGGTCGAACGAGCTAGAAGTATTTTGATGCATTTGGTCTTCACGCAAACGAGCAAAATTTCTCGGATGCCTTTCCGATTCCGGTTTGCAGGTGATACATCTGGTTTCGGCTCCAGCGGTCAAAATCATTGCTACGCGGTGTTACGCTGACTTCCTGAACCTACCCCAACGTAGGATTCAACATTTGTTGATTAAACATTGCAATTGATGAACCTTCTTGAGCACCAGTTGCACTCCTTTAGAAATGCAGGCTGGGTCTTAAAAAGGTTACCAGGATAATAAGCGATACACCCCGTCATACAGCAACGCTCAGGCGTCCACGCGAGTGGCAGTGGTTGGGCCGAACGGTGCAGGCCGGAGAGTCCCCAGGAAGTCGAGATGCTAGATTTGGTTCGCAGGCCCTGCCTTTGTAGCAAGGTCACGGGTCGGGGGTCTCTCATTTAAACTTCACAATAAGGGAATAGTCCTAGCACGCAAAGCAGAGGCAAACGGCTTCCACAATCCTGTGTCTCTGTGGCGAGATGGGAGGAACATGGATTTGTCTGGCCGGGGACGTGCCCAGGGATTTTCAGGATATTTGCGCCAATCGCTGCTCCGCTGCAGCTACGTCAGCTTTGTTGAACTCATTCTGTACAGGCCGACGGTGCAGATGATTGGTCTGCAACAGGATAGCATCTTAATAGGTATAGCTCACCCGATTGCCGTAAGAGTTTGTTTGAGGGGAAGGACGCCAGATATCAAACGTGCACGCAGGCAAGTCGACCCTCCTCAACCTCATTGCCAAAGTCTCTGAGCCTGTTAATGGGGAGGTGGCCGCTTTCCCAGCTTTTTCACGATCTCTGCTGCCAGGCAACCAACACTTGCAGGACCTTCAGGTAAGATGAAAAGGGCATTGCTAAGTAAGTTATGCGGTTCGGACAGTTCGTGGCCGTAAACTTCCGCCTGGAAGATCGATGATTTTCTGGTATACCTTTTTTTCCCAAGCCTCAGTCTTTATGTGATTGCCCAGAGTGGCCGCAGCAGACCTGTATTGCAGCATGGTACTAGACAAGTTAACTACATATGATCAAATATGGCTCTTTGGCATGAACTCTTTTGAAGGGGTCCCCAGACTTCCTGCTTGTGTGTCTGTAGTTCCGAGCTTCTGAACTAGATGGCATAGGTTGGAATGCCCGAATTGAGTGAACAAACCGAGTGGATTGAATATTCAGGCTTTGATCTGTCTCTCAGTCCTCAGTCACTCGTCCTTCACGGACACTTGCGCAGTGGTGTGCAGGGAGCAGACAAGTGAGGATAAGCGAGGTTTGGAGCACAGCAAATTGGCATCATGTTATTGCGGAATTCATCCGCTTACTTCCTCGAGGTGCATTCGCGTGGCCTTACCGTGTGCCGCTACTCGCAGCATTTCGACGAGATTGCTCGGGGGCCAATCCGGGCAGTAGTGGCTCACAATCTTTAACGCGGGCTCATCTCCTTCTGATGACACAAATCTAAATCCGACAAAAAATATCAGCTGATTTTCCTTGAGTACAGGCGGACGTAAACTTGATTGAGTGCAGCTTCGAGCCACAACTGATATTTCCAGCCCCGATCAGTTTGAAGGTTAGGGTGTAGCGTTCGTTCAGAGCTCCACACGTAGGGCTCGGAGTTTAAGGATATCTGTGCGGTTTTTGCGGAGAGCCTTTTATCATGAGGATTTCAGGATCCTGCTTCGGCCCCAGACATTGCTTCACATACCAGAATCAGATAACTGCAGCTCACCGTCCGCAGCTTGAGCCCTACCCACCTGCCGCCTGTCGCAGAGGTCTGTCCGTAGCTTAACATCTCAAACACGCAGTCCCCTCCCGCAATGCTAGCGGGCAGCTTCCTACACGTACGCAGTCGGTGAATGAAATCAAAAAAGCAGAACCAGCGAAAACATCCTCAAATCTCAGCGGCGGCTACTGTACTGTAGAAAATCACGGCAAGCTACACATCGCTTCGATGCAAGTTGGGGAATTGGTGTCATTAGCAAGAAGTTGACCCTCCCCGAGCCTCAGCTCATGAAGGCGATAAGTTTGCAGAGGCCGGACCTGTGGCAAAGGGCATTTCAGCCGTCGACTACTTGACATCCTCGGTCCGCTTCTGAGCCTGCCATTCTTCGAAGAACTGCAGGTAGTGCACTGAAAGGTTAAAGTGATCAAAAGGCCTACTTGCAAGTGAGCCTCCCAAATAAACTTCACGAGGTTCGTATGCCTCGGATAGGAAAGACACGGCGTCATCTTGAGGCTAAAGATGTTATACGACAAGCCTTGCATGCCCAAGGGCTTTCACAATCAAATTCTGACATTTCCGAACTCCGAATACACGCTCCCTTCAATCAGAAGTCAAATCTCGACCTGCTCTCGCAGCATTTTCTGGCTGAAGTGCACGAAAAGAAGGGAACTCCCGAAAGCCTGATGATTTGAGCCCATCCCATCAAGCTGGTGGTCTTAAGCCGAAACATCAAAACCACTGACCTTCAACCTTGCCCCTCAAAATTCCTTGAAGCTTCTTCGGTGTGCCTTGGGCAGGAGCTGCGCCGCTTCGGGGCGGGCACGGAGAGTCCAGAGCCAGGAGCTTGGGAAGCTGAGACACTTGCATATGGGGTTCTAAGCTTTTGTCCCTTGTCTCAACAGCAGGGTAGACTGAAGGATAGAACAGGATTGTATTGCAGATTGAACCCTGCCACAATTACTGATCATGCTTTGTCTCACGCTGCGGCCGACACAAATGACCCGTGCGTTTATATACCGGCGTGAAGACAGCCTGTCTGCTAGGAGTTTGGTCTTTCTCTGCGTGTTGCAGATCGTGTCACAGACTAGAATATTTCCAGAAGCCAGGCAGCGAAGGATCCGGGAAAGCGTGGAGTTGAACTACAAAATTCTAGAACAGTCTTGAGCTTGCCCAATCTGACTCAGTCTGCGATTCTACGAACGCAAAAAGCTCCAGACTCTAAACAGCCCTCGTCCTCAACCTTCTACATAATTACAATCCCCCACCCAATACCTCAAGCTCCATTCCTCTGAACCAAACCTAACCTGTATTGTTTTGGGCAGCCCCTAGGCTGGCCCACAAGTGTTTGGGCCAGTTTGGCCTGTGCAGATCTCAGCAATCCAGGGTTCTCTCTGAAAATGCACGTGGGGAACATTTGTTTAGGGTTTAGGATGCTTTGCAGCTTGCTAGCCATGCGGACGTGCATCGAAGAAGGCAGCGACTCGTGATTGTTCGTGGGAGACATTGGAGACAGCGCAGTTTGAGCATTCTGTCAGTGTCTAACACAGCCACAGATCAGCCGCACCTTGGACGGAGCACATCTCGCCTCCCTGCGGGCTCGAAGTCTGGGTTTCTACGTTTGCCGGTTGCCAGAATCAACCTACGTTTGAGTCAAGAGAGCTGGCTATGCTCAATCTCGGCTGGCTGTTCAATTATGCGTAGCTGACGTCAAAGAGTCTGGAGATCCTGGACAGTAAGGCATTGTGGTGCAGCCTTTTCAAAAAAACTGCCCCCATGGTGTCAACACAATTCGCCTAGATGAAATGTGCCAAATATCAAGATGGAGTGGTTGGGATACACCCCAAGTTATTTGCTTTGAGAGGGAAAGCCATAACGTGGGATGCTTGACAAATCCACTGAGGCCTTCGCATGCCCACACCCGACCCATGGACAAGCTTTCCGGCGGCCAAAAGGCTGGCATTGTGCATTGTGTTTCAAGGCTATAGGCCTGTCTGGAAATCAGGATTAAGAATGTCACCGCATTCTTTCATAATGCTCGTAGCATAATGTTTGTTTTCAAATGTGAAAGCAGGGTCACCACATGTCGCCGCCAAGATGTTGAATCGGTGAGTTAACGTGGTCCCGATACTTTGAGACTGCTTGCTTGGAGGTGATAGGCAAGTCTTGAGCACTTCCTTGGTACGTTCGAACCAAACTGTTCATCCTTCATTAGTTCGACACGATGCAGCATGGCAACGAGTCTGAGATTTTTTATCACAAGAAGTACCATAGCTCAAGCTGCAATCTTATATCTTGGCTGTCATCGTGCGAAGTAGAGTGGGAGGCCAGTGCAGATCAGAGCCCGACGGAACGCAGGTGACACATGGGCTGAGAAGCTTTTATGTTCGCAATTCGTTCCCAAGTCAAATTTCGCAGCAGATGGCTCACCGTAAGAGACAAACCCCATTCCAAGTGAAATCCTTACGTCTCAACTCTCAGCAATTCCTGCCCGATCGGTCGCCCAAAGCCTGCACCCAACATGCTGTGTTTTAGTGTTTCTCAGGCGCGAGTGTGCTTCGCAAGCATCACCTGCAGGACTTGCGGATAGAACATTGAGCTGCCTGGGGGCTAGTACCCTAGTTACCCACTTGTCAACGTATATCATCATCGTGAATTTCTGTATGGATCTGTCACGAAACAGCTTAGAAGCAAAGTCGCCAGCTCAATGGCCTGGAGTGGCAGTGAAATGTTACTTCATGCACTTCCAAGTTAGCGCTTCTCCATTGAATGGAGCCAAATTTTGGCTTGGCTGACGCCAGAGCAGGAAGCCGGAAATTCTTATCCTTGATGAGCCGTGCGGGGACCCGGAGTGAAGACACGGAGACCCGTGAGCCGCAGAAGACAGAAGCGTGTTTTTGGGCATCGTCGAGGATGGAACGTTGGACGGGGCCCAAAGGGTTTTGTCTAGTTATTTAGCTAGGTCTTAAAGCATGTGGAGGATTTCACTGATTTGTTATGGGGATTCCCCCTGCTGGGCATGATTTCGGTGTCGCGGGCTTAGCGCCACAATAGGCACTAACTATGTTGTCAATAGAAACTTGGGCCAGCTTGTTCCCTTGGCTCCTTGAGGCGGCGGTTTTGGGAGTGTTGTTCCATTTCACTCATGTGAGGGAATCTTTGGAGCGCACAATGCCTCGTTGCCGTGAACGTGAGGTGTACAAACGTCTATGCTGATATATTCTTTCAGCCATTGGTGGGCCTGAAGTCTCGGAGGTCCGAGTGTCTAAGCTGGCTGAACCCTGAGAAATCTCTCGTGGTTTCAGTCAGTCCTGCTGAGCCGTTAGAGCATGAACCAGCGAGACACGTTCCGGTCATCAGCATAAAACAACAACGTCCAGATGCAGCAGATGCTAAAACAGAGCACAAGACTTAAACGTCAACTCTCCGGTCTTTGTTCGCGCTGTCAAGGAGATTCCCGACACGCCAACATGGAGGAAGCTCTACATGCCAGATAATCTGGGTTTCGAATGATTAGTTTCTGGCCGTGTTTGCATCGGCCTTTAGATGTATGCACATGCCACCAATTGCTGGCGTCGTGCTCAGGACCAACCATCTAGACATTGAGAGTGTGGAAGCTCTCATCGATGCGTTGAAGAAGTGCCAGCTGACTCGTCATGAATGGGTGATTTCTGGAGTGAGGGCCCACGCCGTTTGACCCAAGACATCCAGCGCCATACTCTAGAAGGCACCCAGCAAAGAGGATTATGGGCCCGGGAATGCCTGACTTTTTGCTGACTGTTTGTGGCCTCTGGTTAGGTAGCAGGCTGGTGATGCACTAGGTTTATCAATTGTGGATGGAGGGTTGACTTGATATCTTGCTTCCGCCAAGAAGCTAGTGGTGGACCTTTAATCCGTAGTCTCCTGAGGAATTATTGGTAAGTTTCATTATACTATAACACTACAAACATATCTTGACTCTAGGTCAAAGGAGACTACAGTAGTTATGTCAGCCAAGTGGCATGAGCAGCTGGTAGGAGGAGTCGTTTTCGCGCATTTTGCCTGCGAATTACAATCCAGGTTTTGGCTGTCCGTCGGAAGGTACCAGGGTGGCTTCATGCTTGTCTCGCACGATGCGCGTCTGATCAAGGCCGACAGGGGTTTGCACTCACAGGGAGAGGGCAACATTCTTGCCTTGGGGAGGATTACTACGGATCAGATGCGGAGGTACAGCCTTTAAACATGTGGAGTTTGTTCATGGGGAACTTTTGGTGTTTCAGCTTGCTCGTGAACGTTGCCTCGGGCCCAGAGAAAGTATGTAGCGCTTCTAAAGCAATTGCTTCCTTGCCGCCACACCTGCCAAATATGTCTCGTTGACACATTTCGCGTAATGTGGAAGATTTGCAGTTTATTTTACGAGCCTGAAGTGATCATGTCCCTGAACAGTATGTATCCCAGAGCGGTATTCATCCCAAGGCAAAATCCAGGCCGGTTGTGATAAGAATGGCCAGATCGATCCAACAACGCGAATGTGCCAGACTCTCCCGGCACGCTGTAATGTCTTCGTCACCCATTGTTGAAATCGAGGCGAGCCCATGCTCAGAGAGCTATCAGACACCCACTTGTACCACCTGCGGCAGACTTTGGTTCCATAGCCAGACTCCGGATAAATTGGATCTCCAAGTTCGACAGACTCTTCCATTAGACCAGTCCACGTATTCGAATGAACAGAGTATTGGCATGTAAGATACTGGTGTTGCTCATTTTAACCGTTGCCCTTCTTTCCTTGTCATTGCCCTCATTGTTTAGCTGCTGCACGGCGGTCTGGAAAGAACGGAGGACGCTGGGTGCGAACTTTGGGTCTGTCGTGGTGGCGGCGAGTCGTTGGACGCTGAGCAAAACGGACTTCTGCACCTTTACCTCACGTTATTCGAGTTTCCGGGAAGTAGACTGGGGGTTGGCCTGTAGGATCTTATCCTGGGAATCTTAATCAATCCTACTTCTTTAAGGTTTGAAGCTGGAAATCCGGTTTTCCAGTTGATTCTAGAAAAGCTCGGAATTCTAAAAAAAACAGGGTTTCCTTGTTTTTAACCCGCGTCAAATCTCAACGAAAAGCTTTAAGAACGTAAAATCCCGAAGTTGTTTTGGTGACCCGCCCGAACCAGGATGTTTTGCTTACAGGGTAGTTTTTGTGCTTCAGGATTTCTGACGCTCAAAAGCTTCGTCAGTTGTGTGCCGACGTGGGATGTTGCTCGTCTGCTAGCAAATGTATGCCTGATCATGTGGTCTTAGCCATTCAGGATCAGAAGCTAGTCCTGCCCATGCCCAGATCTTTGCCATTTGTCGACTTGCCCTGCCCATGAAGAGCAAGGTGAAGCACAGAGAAGATTCGTGCAATCTCTGCGTGAGTGCTCTGTGATCTGTAGCAGGCAACAGCAACAGAACCAGCAGTAGCCACGGCTCAGGGCCAAACTTGAGCGTCCTGAAAAGAGCTGTTTTTGCCCTGGCAGCTTGCCAAAAAAGGGGTTGGGAGTGAGCAGCCAGTTTAGTGAATCAACCCTCAGTGTTGGCTTGAACTTTGTTTAAGGCTCTCGAAGGCAGACAGTTTCGCGGAGTACCGACGGTTGGCGCCTGAGCGCCGGGACACTCTGCAAGTACATGTGACCATCGTAGCCATTCTCGCATTACGATTCACGATAGTTACCCCGGCTGGGTTCTTGTAGTGCCGTGAAGAACTTGGGTCTCTGGAAGCTGAGCAAGAAAGGGCCTAAGCAGCCTGGACCAAGACGTTCGTGACTTGCAGAACCACAGTCCACGGCCCGACAAACTTTGAAAGTGAGTTCATGTGTTTGCCAGCCTGTGTCCTTCGGTGCACGAAGGAGACCGCGTCATAAGCGGAAAGCCCTTGTCCAGACACTAGTCCTCCATCTTACCAACTACCGAGGATCCCGGCTATTGAGCCCTGAGGTCCCCAACTCCAAATCCTGAAGTCCCGCCTTCACCTGAACTTTTGTAGGCAAGTGCTTGCAGACCTTGCGCGACGTCAGCAGGCCGCAGCGAAGGAGGCAACTCTTCAAAGGGAGAAGTGGGCAAGTGGTCTAATATTTTGTTGAGCTGATGCGAGGAATTTTATTGGAAACATTTGCAAACTTACGCACATAGATTGAAGGATCTGGTGTGCTGGGCTTTATGGGCGCCCTATTCCCACCCTTGGCATGCTTGCCGGTCCACGAGGCTGATTGCTAGTATCCCTCTTCTGAAGCGCAAACCTCGCGATTATGAAAGTCCTGAACCGCCGTCGCGAGACAATGAAGCATGGCCGCTGTACTCCCCAAAGCTAGTTTGAAAGTCAAAGGGATGAAGCCAAACAGGCTGCGCGTCGCGCAGCAGAACGGCAAAAACGACGTGCCTGCAGCCTCAGTTCTTATTGGTCCATAAATCAAGGGAGCGGAGATGAGCGGAGCATTTGGCTGTGCGCGAGAGATTCGAGGACGTAGGGCCAGGGGGTTGCAAAGTTGCAGACTTGAAAGGCAAAGGCTCAGCAGACACAAGCGCAGCACCGCTTTGCCGCCTTAACAGGTAATTGCATAATTAGACCTTCAACCACCCAACAGTGCATCCTGCAATCCTGAAACCTTGGAACACAAACACCAAACTCAGCCTACCCGTAAAACCTTGACTTATTTGGGTGGTTGTCAAAATTATGGTCCCTTTTCGAGTCCTTATTATAATACGGCACCTAATATATAGGGTACCCAAAAAGGGACTATAATTTTGACAACCACCCATGTGAGCCCCACTTAGAGCATGAAACTACCTCGTGTCACGATGTACTTCGGAATCTAGAGTTTAGGGGAATTAGAACCTCGCATAGAGCTTAAACCATGTTTGAATCAGCATGTTTTACCAACTCCTTGCAACCCAAGACTCAAAAGCCTCCAAGGCTGCCAACCTCCGTCGGCCGCGAACCACCAAGAGCGCCAGTTAGGCAAAAGAGCGCCATGAAGTTGTCAAGCGGCACGTCGGACTTGGTGTTCAGTTCTTATTATTGCAGCAAGCCCAACTTCTGACCTAAATCCTGAAGAAAACAATGGAAAACCTCTAGTTTGCGACAAGGTGCTTAGCATTGCAGATGTGAAGGTCTTGGATTCAGATTCAGTTGCGCAAGGGGCTGGCGCATTTTAGATTATGGCAGTTGTTTGGCAGATTCCCATCACAGGGGCCTTGCATTGTTGTGGGATATATACATACTTGACGTACATATCCCTGTGGAGAGTGAGATTGGAGTGCGCTCGAAGCTTATACATGCTTCAACTTGCTTTTATAAACGAGATGCCCTCCATCCGAGTCTCTCGCTGAAGCTTTGAAAGGCTGAAGGTACGGGACGCCGGGCATAGCAGGCTCGCGATTATCTAAGACGCCGCTCCAGGGACTTGGGACCTCACGACCATTTACTGAGCGCCAGGTGCCAAATTCATGTTTGCCAGAGTCACGCCGCCTGCAGCCTTTGGCCCCTTCTCAAAGTGAGTGGGTGCTTGGCAGAGCCGGTCTGAAACGATTATCCTGCGCGAACCGTACTTCAACAAGGCTGAATTCCACACCTGTACTCGTTAAGGAGAGCAGCGTACACGCACTTTGCGCTCTGATGGGTATGACCCCGTTCTGTGCTGTGGGGTCTGGGATGCCTCATCTCCATGGCTTTTACTTACGAGGTTGTACCAGCACGGGCATCCCGAGCACAGCAGCAGAAGGTCGAACTATAGGCAATCCATCTTCTTGACAACCTTTGCAGGGAGTCCAAACATTTGCACGAATTCACCTTGACGGCAGCTGCAGTGCCATATACGGTACAAGTGTTGTCCCACGGAAGACGCCTGAACTTCGCCATGGCTATTGTGACGTCGCCCCGTGATCCCCTGCCTCCCTTGTGTGAGGAGGCCAGCCAGTGGTGGGTTCGGATTTAGACTTCAGAGTTGGGTCTGAGTCGCAGGGATTTGTTGGGTGGGTGATTGGAGTTCAGGGCCTCGAGTGTCTTTAAAGGGTTTCTTGGAGTATGGGGATCATTGGCATCGTGAGTTTCTTTTGATGATCAGGAGTTTTTTTCAAGCAATTGTGGAATTGGAGGGTGAGTTTATAGGGCATGGTGTTCCTGAAGCTAGGCTTCAGCACCTTCGGATTTGAAGTTTAGCCCGGGGCTTGCTATCCTGGAGCTTGGGGTGCCGGGAACCTCAACAGAAAAGGCGCACAGCACCATCTTCCAGTCGAGTTCCACGTGTTCAAAGGCCATTGCTCAGGTTTGGTTAGGGGAAACGTTGGAGCGAGGCCTTGGTGGTGCTTTCTTTTTGCGGCTCTGGCTTCTGCTTCGGTGCCCATGGTTCTCAACCTCTGTGTGAAGCGCTTTCGAGTGTTTAATTTAGATGGCGTTGTTCCTGTCTGACTTCTTGCCAAAGCAAAGACTGCAATTTTGGGCGAGTGCGGCATCCCATTGGCGACATATGCAGGCTTCCAAATGCAGCATGGGAGCCAGAGTTCAGGGTTGCGTTGGTCTTCGGATTGCCAGAGATTCTGGGAAAGATGGCCCAGGCTCAGGATCGGGCTGCCAACGCGGCAAAGAGGTTTGCATACCACGCGCACTTCAAAGCTCAATGCGTGCACCCCGGGGCACACCCCGATCCCAGCTGCAAGCTAGCACAACACTTCAAGAAGCAGAATTGAACTGCTTACTGCCACCATGACATTTTAAGAATGTCGAGCAGGGTATAGCCTTCAGTTGCTGGACGTGCTTCGTGCTCCGTGTAGAGTGGGGGATGGATTGACGGAACAGTGTTTGTGATGGCGCAGGGTTGACAGTTACATCTATTGCTATTTCCCTCTAAGCAGCAGGAAGTCGAAGCCCATGCCTGCTGCAGGAGCCGGTCGAGCCGCCGCCAAGCTCGAATCCCGTGCTGCCCAGGCCGGGAGTTGTTACGATGTGTGTGCCACTGCTCAAAGACTCCAATATCAACAACGAGGTATTGAATTGTTTACTTGGTACATCTGATGCTGTGCTGTCTTAGGGTCTGTTCGGAATATGCGGTGAGCTTAACACATGAATGTTGCAAAATGAACGCAGCGCTCAGAAAGTGAGTGTTACTTCAACACGAAACCTCCAAACCATGCGCCAGCCGCTCGAAACAAGTGACTTGGATCCTGGTGTTACACAAAATCCTTTGTTTGGCAGGTGTCCCAGTTCTCCATGGCCGGACGAGGATTGAGGGAATGAGGGGTTTGGGACGTTTGGGATGTCGGCTCCTGCCAGAGCTGGGCGTTTGAGTTTCCCCAGCATGCATTTCTTGTTGAAGGCAGTCTTGGGAAGCGACTCTCAGTGGTTTTTCTTGTAAGTTTCAGCTTCGGAGATGTTGTAGGATGTGCCCTGCCCGGCGCTCAGGAATTCCGGGTGGGGGGCGGTCCAGTATCGCGCCATGACCAAAGCCCAGGTGTTCCACAGCTACTGACCTCAATCGGTGAATGTTCAAGGTCCTACCCTCCGCCAATCTCAGTCCACTTAGATTAGGAGCAAGGGGTTGGCTACTTTCATGTGGCATGCGCAGAAGGCTGGCCACCGACGGATTGCAAATGGAGGCATCGAGGGTCCCAGATTTTGAGCCCCTTATGGACCAGATGCGATTGAGCATGCAGAAGTCTTGTTTCATGCCTTCTCCATCCATCCTGGCGGTAGGAAGGAGAGCAGGGCGAGCATGGTTTGGATGAGAAATTGCGGGGAGGATAGACTCATGATTTCCCAAGGTAAGTCCCTAACGCCTAACGATCTTTGCCTCGCTCTCCTCTTGCGCCTTACATGCTCCAAAGTTCTGCCAGGACCTGCGTCCAGCAGCTGCGGTGCCTGATGATGGAGGCAAACCTGTAACCCTGGGGTCAGTCACAGTTCATAATTCGCCGAACTTGGGAGGAGGCCCCGCAATATTTCAGGTGAAAAATGAAACGGGTCTGAAGGTTGGCAGTTCAGGTGCAAGGAGATTGGGGTTGCTACAGCACGGGTTAAGTGGCTTGGCATTCATCTGGTTTGGGCTTTGGGTGCTTTGGTGACGCTGTCAGGCGCAGGCTGCATGTGGAAAGAGCTTTCAGGTTTTTGGGCATATGCTAAAAACCGCAGGTAATGAATCAATGAAGTCGCTACCTGAAAGGAATACTTTGATTCCTGTTCTGTGGCTAGCAACGCTTCCCAGAGGATAAGGGTAGACCTGAGAACTCATTGATCAGCTAGTCGGACCATGCCGTTATGCCAAAGAAATCCCACATCTGAGAAGAAAAGGTTGCAGGCTCCCAAAAGAAGGAAGCATACTTGGTGTTGACCTGTGTGTATCAGCAAGAGACATGACAAGGGCACTAGTGATGGCACCGACAATCCCACCATCGTGACAGTAGCACCAGCACAGGGCTGCTCAGTCTCTAAAACCCATAGCACCAAGCTGCCTGCAGGCGCTGACGTACCATCACTCTCCTTCCTGAAGCCTGGAGTCCAGAAGCACGAGTACTGTAAATCAATGAACTTTGAGCTCATGTTACCGTGTAACCACCAAAGAATTGGCCAGAGGCCTGGATACAATCTATGCCATGCTGCACGACATCCGCGAGGAAGCTCCTGGCCTAGTTGCGCAGGCATGCAGAGACGAAGACGTGGATTCTTCAGGATATTTTGAAGGGCTGTCCCGCTGGGCCTTTCCGAACAAGGGTGCAGAGGAGGGAGAGTGGGGCGAGAATCATAATTTGTGCCCGGTAAGCACGCAAGAACGGCATCATGCCAACATAGTGGCTGCTCGTGTAGAGTGTAAGCTGGTAACACTGGTAGACGAGGCATGGCTACAGATCCAGGGTCCGTTCTTCGGTGGCGGTCATCCAAGCAGCCTGTGATTGATGACAACAAGACATCCTTAGTTGCAAAGCCCATGCTCCCCGCATGGCAGGCGTTCTCTTCGTCAGATGATTTCCATCTGGATGAGACAAAGCTTCTGTTTGATTTCATCCGATCTGCGTTTGGAAACGAAGGTAATCGACGGTAAGCGCGCTATGATCATCAACCAGCTAAACCTAGACGGCTAGAAGTGCGGCTTCACAACGTCAGTCGGTAAACCTAATTGGAGAGTCATGAAACCTCACATCTTACTCGCCACCATCATGCCAGTCTCCGGAACAGTCCAAGGTCCTTCGGGAGTTGAAAGGACAACAGGAGGACAGTGCTGTGGGATTGTCCAAGTTTGGAGACTTGCTTGAAGCGTGTTGATTCACTTCTTTGATCTCCTTGATATCTCTTAATTAGTAATACCAGGTGCTCGGACCCGGGTCTTCCCGTATAGTCTCATCACCTTCCTGTACGAAAGGCTACGAGGTAAAGCAATGACTAAAGATTCTAAAGGGGGCTCTACTTTCCAGGCGGTATGGCAAAGGCATGGGATCGAATAGGGGACGAATTGCTAAACGCTTCGGAGCTAGAAAAAAGAATCCAGCAAATCCTCTGCTTGTTGCCGCCCCGCCAAATGTATGTTGGAAGGTGCAGGTATGCAGCTTTGGTCCGAGCATTTGCGCAGTGAGTCAGACAAGCCGGATATTAACGCGCAACAAGCAGAGCTCCATGTGACATTTCGCCGCAATTCAGTTTGCGGACAGCCGTCGACCCATTCTGCAGACATGAGGTGACCATGCACATAGAATTGGTAGCCTCAGGCCTTTGAAGCCAGGATAGCAATAAAGTGGCTCAGGGCTTAAACAATAAACTGCGCTCATTTGAAATGCCTCTGTTTGGTTCCACGACTCAATCTTACGATGGCTCCGGCCTTGCCTGACCCTGCGCCTGAGGGGTATACAAGAGCTTCCTGAAATTGGGCCTGCGGCTACAGACCATGAACCAGCTTACTTATGGCGTACAACCCTTCTCCTAGCTTCAGACTCAGCAAGCCCGTTTCTCGTAGTTTGTATACATATAACTTGGACAATCGCAATTGGGGCAGTATGCGGGATGATTCTGGCGCACGTCAAGGAAAGTTACGTAGGATAAACGGTGCAGGCCATGAAGGAGATTCTCTCCAGGTCTGGCTGCCTGTTTCTTATGGTGTTGGCGCTTGCATCCTTTACGGGCATGCTTGAAGCAATCTTGGTCTTACACCTGTTGCGATTTGATTTTCAAGGCTACGGTAGATCTTGGAGCTTGGTCAGGCAGTGGCTCGAGCGAGTACCACTTGAAGAATTCTTGAAGGCATGTCTTAAGATCAGGGGACGCAAAAGCCGATTTCCCCCAATGGAGAACCCCCTGAGCCCGAATTCTTAAGTCCATAGGCTCGCTCCAAGCCTTTCATTCATTGCCAGATCGATGACCCCAAGTCCAGAGCCAGGCTTTCACCTCCCACCGCCTCCGCTCCAGCTCGGGGCTTCCGCGGCGTGGCCCCTGCAGCACTTCGAAGCCTTCAAGCGGTCGAGGTAGAGGTCTAAGCTTCGCCAGAGGGAGTGCGAGAGTTGAGAATGTGTTTCCATGGTTCGATGCTTTGTTCAGGGTTCGGGGTGCAGGGTTTTCAGAGTCCTCGTCAAGAGGTCCGGCAGCAAGAATCTTCGAAAACGCCGCCGCAATCTCCAAAGGACAGCCATTTCAGCTTATGAATGAACTTAGGAAGCCTTTGGGCTGGGGCTGCAGAGGCGTTGCAAACAAGATGTTTCAGGATTGGCCTCTTTGGACTGCATGCCAGTCACAAGTGAAACGCCGTTGAACAATTTAAATGCAGCACAGGCAGGAGTGGCTGTGCTTGGACCTGACCTGGCAGCGCAGCCGGGGAGCGTAAACAAGATAGATAACTGAAATGGCAAACGGCTTTTTGGTTTTAAGAGCGGCGCAAACACAGCGTGCCTCAGGCTGTGTAATCAATATTCAGACCGTGAGGGGCTGTGAAGCTTGCTGAAGATCTTCCTAAGGAAGTCCTAAATTTGTGTCCTGCATTTATCCTACAGCTTCGGCATCAGTCTCTTGTCGTTTGTACCGGCGAGCGGAAGGACAACTCGTATTGACAAAAGCCTTTCTGCAGAAACATCGGACAGAACAATTGCGGAAGACAAAGGGGCGAGGGTAGGTTTGGCAACGAGGGCCGGGCCATGAAAAAGGGAGGCTGGCTTGCCAGAATGGCGCTTTTGAATTTGAACCTGCAGTAGCGCAGTGGTGGAAGTCCGGTAGCATGCAGCCTATCGGATATCCTTACAAGGTTCTCTGCGCAGGGACCACTCTCCAGCACTAGAACCGCCTCGTCATCTGATCACTGGCTTGCGTGTTGGGGAGGGGTGTCTGAAAGTTCACTTCACCAAGGACTCTGATCCCAGACGTATGGCTACGAATGATGCCTTAGACCGCTTTACAAGCCAGGGTAGTTCCAAGGATATGGGGTAATAAGGGAGATGTAAGATTTCGGTCATCGTTGCTGCTTCCGTCTATGAGTCTATGAGTATGTAGCTGGGCGAAGCCCGCCTGCAGAGGACGTAGGTCTGGTGTCTCTTGGTAAATGGCTAGAAATTCGTGTCTGGCTGCAGGAGCACATGATGCAGAAGGAGAGCAGCAACTCCTCCAGGCTTCAGGCTCCTGTGCAGCGGTAATCAGCCAGATTTACCTGCATGACTTCGTGACAGGCTCACCATTCAGGAAAATGGGATAGGCAGTAGTATTCTTGAGTGTCTGCACTGTGGTGCTTTTGTGGAATCTGAGATGCATCCAGTCTGAGCTGACCAACTGTCGATCGACCTTACTGGATGTTCGAGGTGGTAACTCTGTTTCCTACTCGGGCCCGACTCCTTTGCCGTTTGTGAGGCTCAGCCTTCTCCTGTTGAGGGAGCGACGGGAATGAGGTCTTCGAGAAGGACCACCTTCAACCAAAACCATAGCAAACCTAGCACCACCAGACCTCGCACCATCTTTGCTAGCGCACGTTATAGGTTTTGTAGTTCTTTCCTTGGGACTCCTAGAGCTTTCCAGGTTTGGTCATCCCAAGCTGAATTCCCCAGTTTGGTTTTGGAGCAGCACATGGCCTGCATAAGCCAGCAATGGTTAGGACACGTGAGCTATTGTCAGCATAGGGCGCAGCATTACGCTTACCAGGGGACTACAATAGGTGGACCATGGCTTACGCACTGTAGTTTAACCGGAATTATTCGGTATTTCCCACTAGACTGTTCATTACATTTCTTTTTCATTGGAACTCTAGATTGCATGAATGAAGCAGCTGCAGCCCTGATGAAAAACTGAGGCTGCAAGGGGAATAGGATGATGTATCAAATGACCGCTTGCGACAGGGTTTAAAGTAGATATAGATTTGGGTTCCAGGCTTGAGGTGTCAAGCAGCATCGTGGACGGGTCATGCAGACCAGGTCCCTTATGAGGGCCACAAGTCTCATGAAACAAGGGGTTCCCTGCTGCATGTGCTGGGCAGGAGGTCGAACAGGTCATCAAGGGCGCCGCATCTCTTCAGACACTTGGCAGGATCATGTCTAGCGTTGGTGACAAGGTCTGTGATCTTCGCAGCATCTAGATGCCGGGCCTGCTTCATGACTCTGCTTGGCCATTGAATATGCAGTGCTGTATCACGATGGTTTCCGAGACAATTGAGGCACAATTACCTACTAAGACAAACATGCAATCGTGGAGGTACCTTCTCACATTACGACTTGGCCTTGCAAGACGTCGCCGAGCGTGTAGAAGGAGCTCAAGGGCTACCATGGTATCAATATCTGAATCGGAACTGGTTTATCTTACAGACCTGATATCCTTCTAAGGGTTCTGGCTATAAAGATCAGAGGGGCTGCCAAAACCATGCCAGAACAATTCTGAGACATTCAAGCACAAGCCCTCTGTACTCCGAATGGCTCCTGGTTTGCGGGTTACAGTATAGAACTGCTAGGTGCACCTTGCTGAAATCAACCACAGTTCTTCAGCAGCATTGTGGGAGACTTCATCAGGGGTTCCTTACGCTTTGTTTGGGCCTCCCTTCAGGGATCTTCAGGGAGCATTCTGGGTAGAGTTATGGGGTCTCCAATCATTGAACCTGACAGGGCTGTTTTTTCTGCTTCTTTGCTGTGCTTTTCTCCCCCCAAATGTGAGGATGCTGGGACACGGAACTTCGATGCGCGATGAATTCTATTATGTAAGCTTTCGACTTTCATGAGTTTACGACTCACGTGAAAGCGAAGTTGCGAGAGTGTGATTTCGGGCCAAAATCTGAGGACGCTCCCAGAGAGAGAGACAGAGAGAGAGAGGGAGAGAGAGAGAAGGGCTGGGCAAAGAAGCCAGAGGGTAGCATCCTTCTGCCCTCATAGCCGGCATGAAAGAAAGAAAGACAAAAGAGAGAGATACAGAGAACAAAAGCAACGTTTCAGTGAATAATGAAAATAGAGGAGGTGCCACGGGGTGAGCCCCCGTGAGTATTTTTGGGATGATACCAGGCATGCATAAGCAAGAATGAACAACAGCAAGAAGGAGTAGACATCAAGAAGGAGATGAAGAGCAAGAATAACAGCAACGGGAAAATTAAGAGGGGTAAAAGATAGAACGTGCCACTGAGATGGGTTAACAGGGTATGGTTGGTCTTCGCAGCTCCGGACTAAGCGCAAGTCGGCTGCCCAAAGGTCTACGCAGAGCCTCCAGAAGAAGCAGAAAGAAAAAGGAAAGGCAAAGAGCAAACAATGCCAGCAAGAAAGAGAGGACGACAGGTACAGAAGTAACACAAGCGACTAAAGCTTGAGAGACATGAACAGCAGCAAGAACATGTTGAAGGAATGTAAGAAACATAATAGCTAGATGTTATCATCTTCATGTATGCCCTCGGGGAAATCCAAGCTAGACTCAGCAAGAAGCTAGATGCGCCGCGTGGAGCGCCCTTGAGATTTTGCCTCGTAAAATGTTCCCTCATGGAGCATCTTCGCTTTTTGGCATCCCAGCGCTCCACCAAACAAGAAGAGCAAAAAGAAGAGAGAAATGCGCGAAATGAAGCTCCACCCTTGAGGCTGGAAATCCGGCCGCGCTCTGTGAAATTATTGCGCCACTCTTGTCGCAGCCCCGTCTGTTCCTAGTATAGCAGGTCCTAGTCCCAGAAGCCGCAAGCCGAAGACCCTATATCTTCGATTGTGTTTTTGAGGCCCGCAGAGCTCCAAAAAAAAAAGGAGGAGGGGAGGATGGAGGAAGACGGAGATGTATGCAGTGTTTGTGACAGTTGTGAGCCGAACCTTGTAGTAGGAAGCAGAACTTGACGATAGCAGACGACGATGGCCAAGACTACCTGGCAGGAGTGCGGACAAGGATGATGTTCCACAACTCATCTTTGCGTGGACTCGATGAGGAAGACAAGGAACGGATTGGAGCGTAGGGCAGAAGTCGCTGAGCCGGCATACGGGGTTGACAACACCTTCGAGTTAAAGGATCGGGTAAGGATTTCTAGAGCTTGGGTTGCTTGCAAGGCTGCTCTTCAAGAAGCCGGCACTGCCTGCCGACCCATCAAGCCTCAGGCGAATTGTTGAACATCTTGGAGTCCTCCGCCGTAAGTTAGTCAGGGCGGGCTGTGCCAAAGAGGAAGCTTCTGGGGAACTTCTACTGTAGATGTTAGTCGAGACATATCCCCTCCCGCCTGTACCTACACGCGCCTGAAGCCATGTCAACACAAAGCTCCAAGCAACGCGGATCATCATGCGGGCACGGGACTGCCAATCCCAGTCTGCCATCAGGATCCTCTTGTGCAGCGCATGGTGCACACGCATGCCTTCGACCTGCTTTGTGCCCTGGTGCCGGGCCTGGCCAGTGGCGGTAGCTGAGGGGTTATACTCTGGGGGCGGATGGATTCATGATGATTCATGCTACATCGTTTAGAGGCGCTCAGCTTTCAGGTTTCGAATTGGTCAGATATTCCATACAGAGGAGACATGCAGTTCATACATTTCATGCGGCCAGCATTCTTTGGTGTTCACATCCGGGCCTTCCGAGTGCCGGTGATCTCGGCGAGACCAGCCAATGCCGCCAGATCGTGCTCAGTGGTAGAAGCGGTGGCGAGGGCGGCTGTGGGAAGTAGCTTCGGTGGCGGGCAGAAGGGTTTGAGGTTTCCACCCACAGTGATGTAGATCACATATGCCATGAAGAAATATCAGATGAGTTGAACTGTGCGATGTGCGTTTCAGCCCTTCTTGATGCAAGTTGGCCTAAAGACCTTTAGAAACTCCCCATGCTGTGGAAAATCCTTAAACTCGGGTCCACAGTCTAAGCTCAGTAGGACAGGCCTGTCTCTCAACTCCCCGCACCCATTGAATGCGAACATCCCCCATCAAGGCGGTAATCAGCAATTCGTGCCTCAGCCGCAGATCTCAGAAAACGGTCAGGGGGAAAACATAAACAATCCCACCATTAATCAGCAGCGCCTCGCCAACGTGTATTCATGTGTTGGTGGCATTTTATTGAGGTTTTTTGTAAGAGCAAGAATTGCCCAATAAACTGACGACACCTTAGTCCTAAACATCAATAACCATCTCGGACATCCACGAAATGCGAAATCCTTCTGGATTTCATACAGTGCCCCTGGGATTGTTGTCATGACTTATATGGGCTCCTTAGAGACCAAACTTGTCCCATCAAGCGCAGACTTCAATAAGAACCGTGCGCCTCCGGATCATACGTGTCATCATTCAAGCAGTTGAAGTCAGTGCCATTCTACTGGATGGCTACCCGGGATGTTTGTTCTACTTTTACTTGTAGCGCCAGTGTGCTATGTTAGAGCCCTCAACTGGACACGCAGTTCGGACGTGGAACAATACAGCACTTCAGGAGCTATGGACAGCAAAGAAACCTACCGATACCCGATTGCTACAGACAAATCCTCAAGCCGCAGCGCTAAAGCATTCCGAATTCCTGTATTGCAAATATTGATAGCGCAGACCTGTGCTTGAAGAGTGCTCGAGTAATCCCTTCCCCCTAATAATAAACGACGTCCCCCCCCCCGTAATAATAAATAATCCGGGGAGTCAGAAATTATTTATTATTAGGGGGGAATATTTATTGAAATAATTTAGTAGGGTGGCCTTTAAAATCCTTTTAAAATCAATTAAAATCAAATTAAATCCCGTTAGAATCAATGGAGATTTAAATACAATTCCTTTTAAAATCAACTAAAATCGAATTAAAATCACGTTAGAATCAATTGAGATTTAATTAAAATTCCTTTTAGAATCAATTAAAATGGAATTAAAATCCCGTTCGAATCAATTGAGATTTAATTAAAGAGGGTGGGACGCTGTGGGGC
>CAJNIZ010010004.1:0-12674 GCA_905231905.1 Symbiodinium pilosum
GTTTAAGGTTTATAGGGTTTAGGGTTTAGGGTTCAGGGTTTCAGGGGTTTAGGGTTTCAAGGGTTTAGGGTTTAGGGTTTATAGGGTTTCAGGGGTTTAGGGTTTAGGGTTTCAGGGGTTTAGGGTTTCAAGGGTTTAGGGTTTAGGGTTTATAGGGTTTCAGGGGTTTAGGGTTTAGGGTTTCAGGGGTTTAGGGTTTCAAGGGTTAGGGCTTTAGGGAATCAAGGCTTGCGGCACGTGTAAGAAACCTGTAACCCTGATAGGAAGGACGTTGTTGCTGTAGCTTTCGTATTCTCACCCATTTAGGGTATAGGGATACTTCAGGCAGAGCCCCAAAGAGGCGTACCGTCAGAATCTCAGGCTTGCATGGGTGCGATTTGGGAGCCTTATACCTATGGTGTCAAGAGCACCCGTGATAAGGTGCAGTGCCTGGCTGACGTTTCCAGCTTCATTCGGATTCACGGCTGGTGCTCATAGAGGTTTTAGACTCCTGGACTTGCACACGTACCACGTTTGCGGCCGAAGCTCGTGCTGTCTGACGCTCAAGGCTGAAAAGACTTGGGGCGTGATTAGAAGCGCCCGTGTATGCTTCATTCACCTTTCGTGGTTCATGCGCTGTTTCTTACCCAGTCAGATGTACGTGGGGGGAGAAAAGCTGATCTGGCGACAGACACTCGTCAAATACACGCGCACACACACACACAGAGACCTAAACAGACAAGGACTCCAACTTGCAGCCCCAGTTAAACAGCCCAGGTGCTGTTCACATGCTCGTCCGGCATCCCGGCAATTTTCTCTGTGGCTTGCTCTTGCAACTACCATAGACCGTATTGTTTGTTCAAGTACTACTGTTGATTGAGGAAACCCTGCCACCTTTTTCCACATAAATCCGAAAATAACATGAACCTCAGAGCGACTCGACAAGGGGCTCTCCCAACATTAGTAACCTTTCGAAGGTCTGCAATCCAAACGGATTTAGCATATTGGGATCTCTAATGGTGTCCCGCTATTCGTCGAAACTACCAGATTAGTTTGGAGACCCTAGATGTTGGGAGCTTCCTCCATTAGCCCAAAATTATATCAGAATCACCGAAGCCTCGGGATCCTACGTATGTGATGGTTTCCAGGAGGCATTCTGACCTGATAAGTACACAGGATTTTATGAGGGTTAGAATAGTGTTTACAATAGGGTCTAGGCCTTAGGGTTAAGGATTAGCTTCATAACTTCCAAAAACATCATCCGCTGCGGCTATGCTTGAAATTTCAGACAGGCTGTATGATTTTTATGCAGGTAGCATACACAGGTTTCCATGGCGCTTCGAAGGGAGCCAGCCACATGCTATGGATGGATTATTGCAATCTACATGTGTACTATGAGATGCTGACATGAATGCTCACTCAACAACAAGCTGTAGAGACATGAGTCTTCAGTGGCAAAAATGATGCTGTAAAGCAGGGTTCTGCACAACTCTATTTTTAGCTAGCAAACATTTTTGGTGGTGGTTGCAATGACCGTTTTCTAGAAGTCAATACAGCATCCTCCAAAGCCTGTACCTCATACAATAGCCCTGAAACCCTGTTCATGGGCTACTCACATACTGGTATTCTAGTACACAAAATGACTTGCTTCCCTAATTATGCACAACCCCCCTCCCTCTAACATGCAATATGTCCCCTCCACTCACAAGGTCTATTGTTCTGAAAATAAGTGTGTGGAAAATAAGTGTGTGGGGGGGGATGCTAAGATAAGGGGAAATGATTGATGAAGCAACAGTCCAGGATCCGCCCAGAATCCCTAAATGCCAAAACCCTAAAACCCTAAACCTAAAACCCTAAACCCAGAACCCTAAAACCCTGCAAAGCCTAAACCCTGCAATCGTAAGACCCTAGACCCTAAAACCTTAAACCCCTAGACTCTAAATCTGATAGCCCTAAAACCCTAACCTCAACCCTTTAACCTAAAATCTGAAAGTCCTTAGATAACAGCCTGCCAGCATCCCCATTCTTGTGCGAGGCCACCATAGAGAGGTAGTTGCCCAGGCTGCAGGACCTCAGTTTTTTAGGGTTGAGGTTTCCGGATGTAGGGTTGAGGGTTTAGGGTTGCGAGGCTAAACCCTTAAACCCGAAACCCCAGAACCCTAAAACCCCTAACATCTAAACCCTAAACCCCTAACCCCTAAACCCCTAAAACCCTAAACCCCTAACCCCTAAACCAATAAACCCCTAAACCCAAGGAAGATAGAGGTATGTAGCCTACAGGATCCATATCGTAAACTCTACCATGTGAGGGCTGATGTCCTACCCTTTGAGTCCAAGGACCCAAATAACAGGGTTTCAGGGCCCAAATACCATAATATTGATGGTATTTGGGACCTAAAGCCCTATTATTTGGGTCCTTGGACCCTTAGGGCTACCAACCCAGTTGCTGACGGTCTGTAGGCTGAAGAAGTTTATACAGATTGTTTAACAAAGATTCCAGGAGCCCCGAAAACGTAAGGGTACCTGACCCAAGCCTTGGGTTTAGGGTTTTGGAGTTTATAGTTTCCGATGGGATTGTGAGCTTCTGTTTTTGAGAGTGCTTTGCGTCAGCGTGATTGATTTGTGCAGGTTTTGACGTGAATTTGGGATTCAGTTTCCGGCTGCTTGGAAATTGGAATAGTAACACCTGCACCCAAAAATCGAACACCTCTCCACGCCCCACACATGTTCCACATTCTATTTGGGATCCTAAAGAAATTGTTGAATACAGGGGGTGGAAAGGATTCCAACTCCCTCGTTTCACGGGTTTTAATGTTTTCAGGGATCTGAGCTATAGTCTAAACTCCCAGCACCCCCCTCAATGATCCCTATACTACTCCCCTAGATATGCCCCTATATGACCCCCTATATAAACCACCCTTTAAGCATGTTGGACTCTTGCTCATCTGTTTACTGGGTTTAGGGTTGTAACAGGCTGGCTTTTTCAGAGGCGTGTCCGAAATCCAGAAAGCAAATGTGTCCAGAATAAGACTCCTGGAGCTCAGGTGTTGATGAAGTCTTACCTGGAAGAACCTACCTAAGCAGTATGCCTACACATATCATTGCAAATGGCCGGAGCAGCCCGTTGGCTGCCCTTCGAGTTTGCAATTCAATGTTCCGCTTTGGGGTTTCGAGTATGTGCAGGCGGGTCACTCAAGCCATGACTACAGTTATCTCGTGATAATCTGCTTTTTGCTACCCTCGAACCCTGTGCCCCTAGGATGCGGCGACCTGGCAGCGAGGAGCACTCGGTCTTCTGCCATTGGCCCATGGCCGCGTAGAAACAAATCCAAAAGAGGCATCAAGTTCTCAGGGTCGGTGTCATGGAGGCACCAACCTATCCTGCCCACGAGGCCAGCGTGCTTGTTCTGATCGGCTTCACCCTGGCCAAGCACACAGGCGCTGTCTGGCTCAAGGAGCCCAACGAGAATCTCGTGATGTGGTCTGGTACTGCAACCAGACCTTACTGTCTTGCAGTTTTCTGGGTGGAAGGTCCTGACAAAGACACGATTGCAAGAAGGAAGTTTCGGTAGCCCCAACCAACACCAAAATGCGGACCCCATGATAATCATATAAGAGTTATAGGCTGATAGGGTCCTATTTTTGGGCCTGGGGTAGCCAATCTCCTCTTACTGCTAAGAGCTATACAGCCCAGTTTCCATGTCCTATTCTGTCTTCTGTCTTCTTTTGAGTTAGATTTTCCAGTAACCCATCGTGCTTTGGGATTGGGACCATCAATATTCTCCCCCCAAACCCTATGCCCGAACTAAACCCCAAACCGTCTCTGCTTATACCCTAAGCCCTAAACTCTTAACCCTGAACCCTAAACTCTAAACATGAGATGCCGGCATGAGAAAGCCCAACCCCACAAGCTCAGCAACGGCTTGCCCACAGTAACCAATGCACCTACAAAAAAGGGGCTTTGCACCGAATACTATTCCCCTAAGGGTCCAAGTACCCAATAATCATATACTTACCCAAAACCTGTACAATAATTCCTATTACCCAAATCCCAAGTACCTAATTATTGGGTACATGGACCCTCTGGGTTCTAACTTTACCAACGTTCCTTTAGGTAGGGCTTATAGGGTCTTAGTGTGGCGAAAGCCAAGCTGTCTAGGGTTTGAGGAAGCACGTTCCCCAAGGCCCTGAACAGCTGTGCAGAAAACAAGCACATCTCCCCGACGCGAGAATACAATCTTGCTCAGAGCCCTTTGCAAGAATGACGTTGCAGAATGGGCACGATCAAGACTACTGCCTTACTTCCCCTTGAAACGGGGCCTATGACTTGCCATATTTGTTCGGGGCAAGGGAACACTGCAGCGACATGCATGCTTGAAACCTTGTGGTAGCCAAACGTACACAGTGGCCCCATGTCCGAGTAAACCCGAAGCCCCTAAACCCCAAAACCAGAAACCATGTTCCTTATACCGCCAGGAAACTGGAGTGCGGAGAAGAGTGCCGGGACGAAGGGGTTCTTGCTTGACGCAAACCTGGGGAGCCAGGGTTGGCATTTGGGTCTTTTGGAATGTTTAGACGGCTAGGGCTGTGAGGGCCCGGCATATAATCCTATGGACCCGGCAAGCGAAGATAGTTTTTGACATGATGCATGTTTTCGGATTTAAGGTCTAGAACTTGGGTTCAGGGATACGCGGCTGAGGGACTAGGGCAAAATTCCAGGGTGAAGGGCTTAGCCAGGGCAAACAGTGGATTGAATAGGGAGTCAATGGGGATAGGCCCCCGCGCACAAACAGCCCCAAGGCATATGGTATCTGCCACCTAGAAACCACAAGAGCTTTCTTTCTAGTGTGAACAAACTTCTTCAGAAAGAGCTCTCTTTCTAGTTTAGACAGATTTCTTCATAAACCTAGGGACACTCAAAAAACAAGAAAATGGATTCGCTGGGTAACCCCTCAGCCCAGAACTGGCGCGAGCCTTGCCTTGGTGGCACGTTGAACGTTGAAGGCTCATTAAATTGATTGAATAGCCCCCTATCAACCAACAATGGCGAGCAATGACTGCTTTAAAAGTGCCACCGATTTTTTTTACTAGGCGAGTTTTGGTACCCCGCTCCCAAAGGGATAGCCTTGTCATTATTCAGAGTTAGAGGTACCCCGAAGGGCCAACAGCTACCCACTCAACTACTAAGTGTGAACCCCAAACCCTAAACCCTAAACCCTGAACCCTAAGCCCTAAACCCTAAACCCTATACCCTCTATCACCCCCTATAGGTTCCCGTTAATTAGCCTTCAACCATCTCAACCTCGGGGTTATAGGCTTTAAGCCTGGGCCTACACCCTAAAACCTGAACCCTGGCCTGAACCCTACCCTTAAACCCATAAAGTCCTGTAAGACCCAGAAGCCTGGGCTGCAGTTGAGGAATTCAAATTCAGTTACCACAGTGGGTATATATATCTATATCTATACAGAGATATATATATATAGAGAGAGAGAGAGAGTAATTGATAGGTTTCCCCAAAATAGCAACTTAATTTAAGTTCCTTAACAGCAGCCCATGTAAAAATCCGTAACTAGGTTCCCCAGTAACCCCATAATAATAAGGGTACCCTTGTTCCTACTGTTCAGCTTTAATAAGGAGACCCCAAAATAAAAAGCGCAAAAGGGTACTAGTGGGGTACCTAGTAACAAACTAGTTCTTCTAGAGCCCATTATAGTAATTTCCATTTTATTTTCCATTATCACAATAATACCCCAATATACTATAGAAGTTTCCATTTGCCTTTCCATTATCTTAAACCCTAAACCCTGAACCCTAAACCCTAAACCCTGAATCCTAAACCCTAAACCCTAAACCCTGAACCCTAAACCCTAAACCCTGAACCCTAAACCCTAACCCTGAATCCTAAACCCTAAACCCTGAACTCTAAGTTGGTACCTAAGCAAGGCCCCAGAAGCAGGCTACTTCCGGCAGAGGCCAAACTCGAGATGGCTGCCTCCACAACTGGCTTCACGGCCTTCAAGTTAAACCGCAAGTTCTTTGAGGTTGGGGTTTGGGATTTAGGGTTTAGGGTTTTAGAGTTTAGGGTTTAGGATTTAGACTGTAAGGTTGGGGGTTAGGGTTTAGGATTTAGGGTTTAGGATCTAGTTTCTATAGGGGTTTACGGTTTAGAGTTTGGGGCCTGGGTTCTAGGGTCATTTTGGGTTTTAAGCTAAGGAAGTAGCACCCTGAGCAGTTATGAGCTTTATCTCGTCTTCCCCTAAACCCTAAACCCTAACCAGGTCTAGGTGTTTGGCGTTTAGGAACTGAAGCATGGTTTCGGGACTTGGGATGCCGGTTCAGTTGGGCTCCCGCAAACCAGGGTGTAACCCAAAGGGTCCATGTAGGCATATGGTATATACTTAGGGCCCAAATGGGTTTCCCATATACCTACTTTAAAGCCCAAGTACACCATATAACTACATGGACCCTTGGTGTAAGGCCAAATTTCCGCACCTGGTGAGAATACACTCGTAGTAAATGCTGCAGGTCTCAAAATGTTTCCGCTTCGGAGCCATTCCACAAATGGCCAGCAAAATTCCAATATACTGCTTTTCTGTAATTCTGAACTCTCTTGGGCGATGTTGAGAAATTTCCCCACTTATCACCGCGTTGATGTGGTCACATTCCCCGCTCCTCTGCCGTGCAGGGTTCTTACGAGAGGTTTACTTCTTTTCCAACATGCGAAAAAGAGGATCAACAGCGGGGAAATTCAAAATGGGCCCGTTTTGGATCTAAACTCCTAGTTTCCCCATTCATATCCCCTATAGTGCTCCCCAAGCCCGAAATCCTATGGGCCCGTTTGGGCCGGGGGCCTCGAACCCCCCATGTGTTCTGCCCCTGTTCGCGGGCGTCTGATTCACTTGTTTTCCTAAACCCTAAACCCCTGACCCCTGAACCTAAAAAATGCGGGGCTAGGGCTTAGCAGCAAACATGCTTTTCAACTCGACGAAGGCATGGTGATGTGTTGAAGGGATTTCCAACCCTAAGACCTAAACCCTAACCCTAGCCCTAAACCCTAAACCACTTTATGCAGCCTGTGCACCACGACCTGGCCTCACCCTACACTCTAACCTTCCTGGTGTTCGGTAGGGCAAGGAATGAAGAAATGAAATACCAGTAGTTAGCTATCGCAGCTTTTATTAGATTACTAAAGAGGATTCTATAGAGCTGTAATAAGCGCATCCATTCCTAAGTGCCGAAAAGCGCTACCAGTCACTCCGCGAGGCTCCCTACACCCTAAACCCGAAACCCATGAATCGGCCTCCTCCCCGCTTGAGAGAATCTTCAGAATTGTCAGGGTGAGCGTGTCCGAGCCCGACGGCAGGTTTTCTAGCACTTCCTGGATGGTACTTGAAAGGCTCCTAACCCCAAGGGTCCATGTAGGTATATGGTATATACTTAGGGCCCCTACTTTAAAGCCCAAGTATATACCATATAACTACATGGACCCTTTGGGTAAACTTGATGATTCATGCGTTCTGTCGGACAGCAGTAAACCTTAGATCTTGGGAAAAAGAACAAGCCCTGGATATCCGAGCATATGTTGAACCCTAAACCCTAACGAATCAGACCAACTTGGGTCCCTAAAGTCTGTAAGCATTACCTACTTGGGGCTATGTGGAACTTTCCCAAATTTAGGGGTACTACATTTGGGCCCCCTTACTTATGGAAAGTACCATAAGGATACCTGGGGAAGTATCCCAGATTTCCACCCAGCTTCGCAAAGGAAACGATCTGCCGCCATGGTACCTGGAGAGGAGCTGCTGGGTATCTGGCCCTATAGCCCTGCAAACCGTAACTTTCCCTAAGGGTCCAAGTACCCAATAATTAGGTACTTGGGATTTGGGTAATGGGAATTATAGTACAGGTTTTGGGTAAGTATATGATTATTGGGTACTTGGACCCTTATAGGGTTTATAACTATAGACAATTGCGCGTTGTACCTGACATGTTTGTACCTTTAACGTTTCGTAAACCAACAATGGCCCAGGCTCCCTGAAGGGTCATCAGCTTCGAGAAGGCATTCAAAAGTGGCTTTGTCACGATAGCTCGGACACGATCAAGATCAGGGGCATGTTCCAGGATGGCAGCATGAGCAGCAGCAGTTAGCCTATGAGGCTCCCCGCCATCAAGTGGCATCCAATCCAAGACGTTGTAACCAAACAGATTTTCAAAACTATGTACCAGTGAAGCTCCCAACTCACCCTGCTTCATTTGCTCGGCATGATCTGGGCAGAAGAGTAAAGATACCAGGGCTCTGCCAATTGTGGCAGAGCTGGGAAGCAGAGAGGTCAAGGGCTTGTCCGTCTCCAAGAGAAACCTGGAGTGGGGAGTTTCTCAAAGTGGGGGGCCCCTCGATAAACCTTTGGGGACTATAGGGTTCCGTATGAGGGATTCTATAGAATTCATCGTGAGAAGCTCCTACATTGCTGAAGTTATGTTTGCGATGCTCATGCTATCCGTTGTTGGGTTGAAATATACACAAGACTACGGAACATATGTGAACACAAATTCGACAACAGCCCAGAAACCGCTTGATCTCATGCTGGGAGTTCAGAACATCTCCATCAAAACAGATGAGCATTGAGGCAACACGGATCAGAAGGTCCAAGCGCCCCCTGGGGCAGAGCATCACATTGGACTGGACCAACCTTAGTTCTGCTTTCATTCCCCACTACATGTTCATAGTCCCCCTTAAGTAGATAGAATGTGGTGTATATGGGAATCTTGTTAAACTATACCTGAAGCCAGGTTCTATCTACTTAAGTGGGACTATAACTTCTAGCTTAATACAGACGAAAGGCAGGAACCCTAAAAGTTATGAAAGTTCTGAAGTTGTAGTAAAGACCCACCTGTATGTGCAGCAGCTTAACAGCAATCCCAAACCCACAACCCTGAAAACGTATGTTAGAGCCATCAAGAGGAGCCCGGTAAACTTAGTGGTTCGTAGTAGGGAATAAGGGAATATATAATAGGGATTATAAGGATGATCTTCCCTTATTCCCTACTATCCCCAAACCCTGTTCCCTCATTCCCTACAAAGAACCACTAGGTAAAGTCCACCTAGCAACTGCTGAAGCGCGTGCTCTGAAATGCGACAGAAGCCGAGGTCTGGGACGAGACCGTCTCCTAAGGGGTTATAGGGTTTAGGGTTTAGGGTTTAAACAATACATCCCCCCAAAACGTACCCCCCAGGGTTTAAGGAGCTAGTAAGAACCTTCTAAGGCTTAATAAGGCCTAATGATTTCAAATCTGGGAGGGGGCGTACTATTATAATCCCTTATCTCCTGACTGCGTAGGCGTCACGACCGTGAGCAGAAGCCATTTCCTCAGCTAGATGCAATGACACCGTTTACTTACTGGTTCTTAGTAAGTAGACAGGAAATATATGATAGTTGGGGGTTACATATACGCATTGTACCCAAAGGGTCCATGTAGTTATATGGTATATACTTGGGCTTTAAAGTAGGTATATGGGAACCCCTTTGGGCCCTAAGTATATACCATATACCTACATGGACCCTTTGGGGTAGTAAGTTCAAGGCTTCGGGTTCCCTAGCGTCGAAATCAACTTTTGATGGCTGTAATGGGATTACATGAGCTATAGTCTAAGCTCCTAGTATCCCCTCGTGTAAACCTTGAACACAGAACCATACCTCTAACCCTAAACACAAGATGTTGCCTATCTACATAAGGGTGTACTTTCCAACCCCAAGCTCCAAAACGCCCGAGGTGTATGGGTATAGGTACTATTCATCGCCGTTATGGCCCAATATAGGACCTGACCTGTTTATTGACTTGGAGCCCTTAGGGTAACTGCTAAACCCTAAACCTACAGCCCCACAACCCCTAAATCTCTAAGCCTCTAAACCCCCCAAACCCCAAAACCACCACAACTCCCAAAACACCCAAATGCCCCCCAAAACCACCAAAACCCCGAAAACCACCAAACCCCAGGGAAACTGCCTAGCTTCATGGCCGCGATCCGGGGCGATAGCTCCGATGCAGCATCTCGTCGAGATTGCGATAAAGCTGTCAGAAGTGAACCTGCGCACTCCAGATCGCGAACCTGAACGTCTGGAGCCAGGATTTAGAGTTTAGCGTTCATGGTTTGGGGTTCAGGGTTTAGGGGGCTTGGAGTACAGTAGGTTCAGGTTGTTAAGGGGGTATGTTTAAGGCTGCCAGCTGAAATCTTGCATTACGCGTGATATCTGAGGCAGTGCAATGCGTTGGGTTCGATTTCTTCGATCAAGAAGAAGTCCGAAAGCGATTACACTGCGAGAAACAGAGACCGCAAGAGAACAGAACAAATGACAGCTAGAAGGATAATCAGAACGCTCGTGCAGTCCAGAGAAAGACGCCCCAAGCAATCAACCTGTCTCAGATATGTATACACGCAGGCAGACACACATGTATAATCAGATACATGTGCATATATGTATATATGTATCTATATACGTGCACAAATAACCGCGAACTCTACCACAAGTGGATAACCTCAAGCGCTGGGCCCTAATTCCCAGATCTTGAACTCTGAATTGTCAAAAATGTAGGAGGCTGCACGATTAGAATAGGATGTTAAAACATGTTGTGTTATAAGCATACAGGTAACATTAGGAAACAATGATAACCTTGCAATCTTCCATACCACCTCACCTTCTATCCTTTTAAACACTGCTTGGACGGTCAGGGGACTTAGTAAGAAGAGTAATATGGACAACTGGAGTTCTTCGATGGCTCAATTTAAAAAAAGGGTTGTAATTAAGTCTACATACGCCTAAGCCCTGAACTCCTGACCCTCCAAGTGACTCCTCCCTCCTAGGATTGAGAACGCAGAGCCTCATAAGCCCTTCCGCATCCTAAACCCCAAACCCTAAACCCTTAAAACCGACTTTGGTTGCTATGTAGGAATCATAGAGGTGAGTGAAGCCTCAACCCTCAACCCTAGGGTCTGAAGATGAAAGCCTGAACTCTCAAATCCTACATCCTAGGGTTCAAAGCTTCAGGGTTTAGGGTCTGAACCCTAAACCTGGAACCCTGAGGCCTGGACCCTACAATCGTAGACCCTCATGATTTTAGGCTTTCGGGGGCCCAGGAGCCAAGTTTTGGGTGACCGCTGAGGCAAGTTTAGCCTGGGGCGTGGCGCCGCGACCGGACGTGAGCCTTGGAAGGTTTAAGGCTTAGAGTTCAGGGTTGAAGGTTTCGGGTTGAGGGCTTAGGGTTTTGGGGTGTAGGCCTTAGGGTTTTGGAGTCCAGTTTCAGGATTTTATATTCGGGTTTGTGATACAGTGGTGATGGAGGCCCATTGCGGAGGGTTAGTTTGAAGGTGGGTAATGTAGATCCGTGATTAATGAACCGCCTCCCCTTCATGAGGGTTATAGTAGGGGACCTAATATTAAGGCTCTTAAAGCGAGGGGGGTTATTAATCACGGATCTACCTTAGTTTCAAAGCAGCAAATCCCAGAAGAATTTGCATAAGACCCTTGCACCGTGTGGGAGTGGTCTACCCTAAGGGTCCAAGCGGTTTAAGGTTTAGGCCTTAGGGGGAGTGCAATTTGTGCCCCAATTGCCAAGACACTTATGTAGGAACCAGGCCCGAATTTCATCTAGCCCAAGCCAGTAATTCAGTTTTCATTTGAGCTTCCATCTTCTTCTCTACATGGCTCCTCAGCACTTGCAAACCTAAGCAAGTACATTACGATCTCTTTTCCACATGATTCTCCGTTATTCTATCCCCGAACCTGGCACGCATTTTCAGAAACATGAGCGCTATGCATCAGAGTACGGAAGTTACGAAGGACAATTCTACAGTACCTGTTTATAACAAGGAGTGTTGCCCTACCTAGCCCTAAAAAATGTAAAGCAGTATGGAATATTTCATGTTCCATGCTCTTGTCCATTTGGTTCTCCATAATCTGTAGACCCAAAGCATCTATACCTCCCTTTTCCAGCCTTTTGCATTATATGGCTCCAAACCTTTCAACCCTGAACCCAAACAATTTCTGAACTATTGCCCAGAGAGCAGGTAGGTGAGGCCCAGCTCAATTGCTCGAGCCGGCGGCAAGCAAAGGAACAGCCGCAGGGTGTCGATGCCAAGGCCCGCCAACCTAACGTGGTTGTGGGTCAGAGTTCCGTTTTGGGGTGCCCAAAAGGCTCCATGTAGCTATATGGTATATACTTGGGCCCTAAAGTAGTTATATGGGAACACCTTTGGGCCCTAAGTATATACCATATAGCTACATGGAGCCTTTGGGTGCCCACACAAGCTCTACGCAGTTTGGGTTTAGAGCTTTGTTTTGGGGGTCTTGGCTCGAGGCAGGAAGGTAGGAGGCCGGGCAGCGTGTTGAGCTGTACAGCACGGATCCGTGCACACAAAACTCTAACGCTTAAACCCACAAGCTCCATCCCAAAACCCTCAGCTCTAAACCCTAAACCCTAAACTCTGAATCCTAAACAGTAGTTTCCATGTTTTTCCATTGTCCCTATATAACCTCAACATAACCCCAAGATAAATTCCTTCAGCCCTGAATGGTGCTAGGGTGAAAGGGTTTGGGTGGTTTTTTTTTCCCAAGGTTTGGCTCCGCCATTTTTTTTTTCCAAGGTTTGGCTCGACCCCCCCCTCTCGTTTCCTTGTAACTGTCATCATTTTTGGACT
>CAJNIZ010010005.1:0-12674 GCA_905231905.1 Symbiodinium pilosum
TTTTGTTTTGTGAATTTAAGGTAGTATATTGGGGAAAACACATTAGTTGATATAGAAACACACCCTAAACCCTCAACACATTATGGTAACTTAGACCCAAACCCATCGTGCAACGATCGCCCATCATGCGGCAGCTGCGGCCTGAGGGGATCCTGGGCCCTCTTTGAAACACAGACCTGCTGTTAAGGAGCTTAATTTGTAGGGGATATCTATATATGCATACATACATATCTGTATATAGGGTTTAGGGTTTAGGATTAAGGAACTAAGTTTAGGCTACTTTTTTTTGGAAACCATATCAGTTACTGTAGAAACCCATTTTGGTAACTTAATTTAAGTTCCTTAACAGCAAGCAAGAAACTTACTGGTGTCTTCTGTGCGGTGAGGGGTTGAATCCTGCTGAAAACCGCTACCTAATGCCTTGGAACACTTGCTATATTCCCCCCCTCCCCACTACCTCCTCCGTAAGCACCAGTAAGAAAAGCCTAGACCTAAACGAATTCTAAACCCCTAAAAACCACCCAAGCCCCATTTTTTCTTAGCCCTGCAATCTTAGGCCCTAAACCCCATCATAAGGTGCGAAGCATCTCAGCCCTCCGCTGGAGTCCGGCATCCCCTGCTTCCTCTACATCTTTGGCCGCTTCGATTTGAACCCGGTTCGAAGGGTTCGCAGAAGATTTTTCAGGATTTCGGGTTTGTGGAATTTGGGGGTGATGCCGTATGGCTGAAGCCGTAGTCACATAAGGGCTGCAAGTGCTTGATTGAGGGCTAGGACGCATGAATTTGGGGTGGGCTTTCGAATTGTTCTTGCTTTTCTTTGTGGGTGCAGATGAGCAGAGCCTTAAACCCTGAAACCCCTGGAATCCTTCTGAACCCCCGAAAGTGCTAGAATTCCTGGCGCCCAAGCTCAATTCTTAGACCAGCAGAACCCGCAGGCACCCTAGACCATAAGCCCTAAACCCATTAACCCCCAAGACCCTGAACGACTACAGCCTCCACATCTCTTCAAGCCCACTTTCCATTTCACCTCCCGTTTGATTTCCGTTTGATTATCCATGATCCTGACCCCTGAGCTTCAATCCGTTGGGGGGAGCAGTTTCGTTACTGTTGTATGATGGAACCGATTCTGTCAGGATTCTGCAGCCTGAAGGTGCTACCCTAAACCCGTGACCCTAAATCCACCCAGTGTTTCACACAGCTACACTTTGTACCATGCACTTGCAAGGATCTGTTCACTCAGTAAGTCTACCTACTATTCACACTAAACTTTATGATGAGCCCCATCACACCTAGTAGCGCGTAGACTTAGTAAGTCATGATAGTATACCTACAAATCTCCGTTTTTCATATTATCATGTTCCATTCTGCTCCCCATTTGATTCTCCATTCCTGTGCCGTATATGTCCCGCTATGCCCCTTGAAAGGGACTTTGATGAATGTCCATCTATACCCCGCTTAAAGGGAGGGACCCTATATGTACCAGGATGCACCTTGTATGTGCTCATATAAGCACTCTGCAAATCCCTCAACATCACTTTAAAGGGGTCTATGTATCCGTCCTAAAGCCTGATAGGACGTGCACAGGTGAGAGCCCGTTCTGCGATGCAGCGCTCTGGCAGCCTGCCGACTACTTCGGCGTTGGCTTTCGTTGGCCCTTGGTCTCAGCTTTGGGGTTGAGAGTGTTTAGTTTAGGCTTGGGAGTTTGGAGTTTGGGGTCTTGGGTGGTTTGAGTCAAGGCTTTGGGATTCCCAGTTTGATTTAGAATCTGGGGCACAGGGTCTAGGAGAATGTAGGGGTTGTTGCAAAACACCCGCCTCCCCGAATCGTGGGCGGATCGGGGCCTGAGCTCTCTCTCTCTCTCAGTGGTCATTGTCATCGTTGCAGGAGTTTCGTACAAGTAGCAGAAGGAGTAAGAGTAAGAGGGTAGGAGATGGGCAAGGAGGAGCAGAAGAGGGTTTTGATAGATTTCAGATGCCAGCCAGAATCATATGGGATTTTGGGACCCGGAAATTTGTAATTGTCGACCCGTTATCATCATCACCCACTCGAACCTGAGGCTACGGATAGGTCATATCAAGAAAAACCATGTTCGGCCCAAGATATTGTACGATTGCAGCAACCTTTAAAAGAACGACCTCCGCATTAGGGTCTGGAACCCGTCTGCATATTTCAGGCTCTATGGGGTATAGACTTGGATGCTTTACGGGGTATCAGTGGGTTTAGGGTCTAAGGTCCCAGGGCCAAAGCCCTGAGAATGGCAGGCTAAGGGCAGCCTTCTTCTGTTCTTACGCATTGTTGGGCATTTGGGAACCGAAGCAGGAATAGGACGCTATCACTTTGCATAATGTCCCAACAAGGAACCAGTATACTATAGGGTATAGTTGTTGACGACTGGAGCTCAGAGTTGCGGGATAGTTTTGCGAGACGGATTGAGGACACCGATCCCCTGTCCCTGACGTCTGAGCCCCTTGAACGCTAAATTCCTTATGCGTATGGTTTAAGCCAACTCGCCCTCATGATGGACCTTCCACACTCCACTGTCCTGGCACCGCTTGCGTTCTCTCCAAAACTAGCGCCCCAGTTTTTATCTTACGTCCTGAAGTACTGAGTGCCTCATTGCATGCCACAAGGGCCCACAATTTAGAGAATAACGCGCATTGGGAATGTTTTGGCGGTTACCGTTTATGGCATAGGAGTTGTGGGTTTCCCTACGGGACGAGTCTAGCCTGAGGGTGCTTACCTGAGCGCAGGGTTCTGCTGCATGGCGTATTGTGTGTGGTACGAGATGTATCGGATAATAGCCTGCATGCGTAGTTGCCCTATACCGTTATCCCTCAACCCTGTATACCCCAATACGCTATATACTCCTAGCCCGTGTAGGCAGTACAGTGCGCTGTAATGCAGGATGTACAACAGTTAGAGGTCAGCCCCTGTGCTGATTTGCTCAGCATTGTTTCGTTCCACCAGAATACGGGTGTGATTACAGACTAATAAAGAACTGCTGTTTCAGGCAGGCCCAAATCGTCGCCATAGTTTGGGGGTCTATCCTTTCCAGCGCTAACATGGAGCCCCAAAAGCGCCCTACAAAGACTAGTGCCCGCTTGAAATATATACAGGGTTCCGTGTTAGAATACTCTGCATGGTATCCCTGCGTAATCCCTATATGCTTACTATGAGGGAGGGTACTGGATAACGTCAGAGATGCATCAAGGCTACTGGTGAAGGGTCGAGGTCGGTTCTGCCAACATCGTGGCCTCACTAAATGTTCTCAAGCCCGAGCAATGAAGGGAGGCTTGCATGAAGAGCCATGTAGAGCTTAAAGATGAGAGTCCCCGCTGAGACCTCTAAACCCTTGACCCTTAAACCAAAAACCCTGAACCCGAAGCCCTAGACCCGTAACCCCCAACCCCTGAACGCTGAATACACTCCTTGACACCCAGGAATACTTCTCTGCGATTCCACAACTGACCCAGAGGTTGGGGTGCTGGGCTTGAGCAGTGTAGGGACCTAAATAACCACTTATATCAGCGTCCTGGCTTCCTTGTATAATTGTGCTATAGGGCACCTCAAATAGACTTTAAAATAGTGTTGGTAACCATCTCGCCCGTCTTCCTGGCGCAGGCAGCGTAACATAGACACCTGAAGGGCTTCCAATATTGTTCTTTACAGCCCTTATACAACTTGAGCATACTGTACCCCAAAACATTTTTCTAAGCAAACAGGTCGCGACATAATTTGATCTTTTGCCGGCATGTGGCTGTATGCCCTCAAGCATTCAAGATTTCCAGATCAGTTGCAGTGTTTCTTTTTAAGCATGTAACAGGCAAAGGCAGAGGTCCTTGGGGATTTCAAGCCTGACGCGGAAGGTTGACTAGCGCCCGTGGCATGGGTCGAGCCTTCGGCCCAATCAAGTGGCTGAAGATCCTGCAGACGAAGACTCTTGGACGTGCGCACCAGCAGCGATGGGTTCTCACATTGCAGGCCTCGCAGTTCGCACACATCCTTGGGGAAGGCCTGTCTCCAACTGAGGCGGCATATGGGGATGACCTGTTATCGAGGCTGACAGAACAACAGAGGGCTAGGATTTTGCAGCGAGCGAGCTTTCATGCTATGGCCGTTATGTTGCCGAACAGCAAATTCATGCAAGGACCTGCAGGACTGCGACATGATGGGTCTAGAAGGGGGAGACATCAGAGCGAGCACGACTACCTCTATGACGGCCGCAATGTGGAGTGTAAAAGCACCAGGATGCGCTGGGATTCCTGGACACAGAGCTGGACAGCCACATGGCGCAATATTAAATTTGATCAGGCCGCAGGCGCGATAGACGACCTTGTGTTGGCCCTGCACTCTCCTCATCGAGTAGATGTGTTGTTGCATGATCATGCCATTGGCGTGAAACATGATGGAGTGCGAACGGGACATCGAGGACATGTAGTTTGTATACGTGCAGAAAGAGGGCTGGCAAATACAGCACAGGGGCGTGACAGCATTCTGCGGAAACTGCTTGAGCCACCCGGAAGGTGTAGCAAAATTGCCATGTTGGAAGCTTGCCAGAGCCCTCTACGAGATTTGATTTGTGCAGAGTCCGCTTGTCGACATGGTCAGCTACGAGCGTTCTGCTACCGAAATGTTGCCTTAGCTAAACAGACTTCATCGGCCAGGGCTCTGCGCTTGCAGAAGCTGGCCTTTGAAGTGGATCAAATATTGCATCCAGAGTGCAGGTTTCAGTATGGCGCTGGAGCCGAAGAAGTTGTGGGATTGAGACAGCTCCAACGACGTGGAGCAGCGAGGGGCCTTGCTGATTGGATGCGCGATAGTGTTCGAGTTGAGTTTAAGAGCTCGATGCTCCAGTGGAATGTTTTGCACAACTCCTGGCTGGCAACCTTCGTTGGAATCAAAACCGCAAGTTCTTGTACTGATCGGCATGCATTTGACGAACTGCTTTTGGGATTGTACAGTCCCAGTGGTCTTCACGTATTGAAGCATTCAGGTGAACTACGGCTGTCCTCGTGTGGTGCGAGAACGGGAATAGATGGTGGCCGCATTGCTGCACATGGGCCGCGAGGTCAAGAGAGCTTTGAGGCTGCTCTCGCCAGCATTTTGTTCAAGTTAGAGCAGAAAGGCTTCAACTTGGTGGCGATTGTCCATTGGTAGCTTCTGGTCAGGTCAGGCAAGTCTTGGCAGATCAAAGATTTCATTTCACGCGCGAATTCAACATGTATGCAGTGGGTGGCCCTGTGCACCATGTCACCGCAACCCATGCCAGCGACCCACGCCAGTGCATCCAGAGGGGCCTTTGTGGTTGATGCCTGGGGTTTCTTGTGCTGTTCGATGCGACTGAAAGCCGAGTCGGATGTCGCAGACAACCAGGATTGGCATAGCTGCGGTTGACCCGCTCCAAAGTGCCAGCTAATTCTGTAGGTGCTTGCCTTTGTTTAAGCCGACTGAGCTGTTTGTATATGTTGTGTGAAGGACGTCGGTCAGCCTGCCCGAGTTGGATGCCCAAACCGCTAGGTGCAAAAGGGATGGTTACATACATGAGTGGAAACATGTAAAATGCAATATGCAGCGGGGAGGCTTTGCTAAAAGGCTGGCGGCGTAACTCCCACACACTGCAAGCAACATTGAGTATCCCAACCGCTTAGGCATCCTCCATCATTCCAGGCAGGGTCTCCTGGGAGCAGCCACCCTGTGCATCCCACGCAAGAACCTGCTGCTTCAACCAAAGGGCAGATCTCAAAGAGAAGTGCCCTGCCAGGGTTCAGCGCTTAGGGTCAGTCATTGGATGCTTCTGAGGGCTTCAGGGATACGGAGAAGCTAACACTCTGGACTGTTCCCCCAGCGTATTGGTGAGTGTACATGCATAATCAGCTGGACAGGTACCATTGCCACCGCCGATGCGAGCCTAGAGGCAGTTAAGGTTTTGGGATTTATGGTGAACGCTGCAAGAAAGTGGCAGTTCAAGCAAGGCTTAGGGTTTAGATTGTAAGATGTCAAGTGTAGGATTTCAGGCATCAGGTGGCATGCAGGCAATCACCTGACACGGTGACCCAAAGGGTCCAAATACCCAAGCAAAAGAGCGCATGCTTTCGGCGACAAGGTTCCTACTTACATACCTTTAGTTTAAATGTCTTAGTATCTGGGTAGTCGGAAACACCGAGGACGAACTTCAAGGAGGGTCATTCGGATATGTTCTGGCGACCTCATTTCCCCGACATCACTCCGGTGGTCTATATCAAAAACGGTCTTGATGTTGCATGATGTCACGTTCTGAACTTAATTACAACTTAGCCAAGTCGGTCTCGTACTTCTGCTGTCTCTATCACAACTCCACGAAGTTGGTGGAAACCCAAAGTATCGCCTTGTCTGTTGCAAGCCCTCCCCTGCTAGCCTCAATGCTTTCGGGTTTAGGGAACTGCCCGTCATTTACGATGTATCCGTAGTATGCAACCTGAATGACTTAATTTGAGTTCCTTCAACTCCTGTATAACCTCATGTGCCATTTATTTTGTATTTTCTTTGCCATTTGATTTTCCATTATGAAAACTTTACACTGAACCCGATGTTATGCCAAGCTTTCTAGCAGCAACCCAGACATGAATCCTTGGAGTCGAAGCTCCTCCTTGCAAAGTACTGTAGGGCCTACAAAGGATTTGTGCCGGCATGGGTGTATCGGCTCGCTTGGAAATTGGATTGCGCACAACGGTAGGAGTTCGTACAATACGAGCTGCAAATCTGATTGCAGCGGACAGACGAGACATGTTTTCAAGGTACTACTGGATTTGTACTGGCTCCTGCTCAGGCTTCATGCTTTTTGGGGACAAAATTGCTGGCTGCCGCTAAACCTGCGAGGCTCCCTGGAGAGTTCGTGCCCACGCAGAAGTCGAGGATGACTGGACGCCGTGAAGGCAAGTTATAGACAGATAGCATCCTATAGTCCTTCATGTTAAGTTTTAACAATAGCACATAGCACCAGTGCTTCGTAAAGTGCCTACCTGGAGGCAGGCACTTTCCAGAACAGCCTCAAACAGCTTCCGAGGGTCAAGTGAGTAGTTCTTTAAATGGGAGGTTATAGTCCGCAATGTATGCAAGATGTTTGTCGTTTGTCGTTTGTCTTCAGATCACACAATCTTACTTGGTTCAAACACCAAAGGAATACTTCTGAAGTCCTTTCTGGGGGGCAACTCCTGGCGCAAGGACTTCCAAATTTTGGGATGTACGCTTACAACCAGAGCCCCAACTCCAAATCACCAGTCGCTAGACCCAAACTAGCCCTGCTGTAGAGATTTCTCAAGAGGGGGTGTCCAGGGGGTACATAGAGAGTTTAAGAGGGTTTTAGGCGTCATCCTAAAGGAGAACGTAGGCATCAGATTTCTTAAGAAACCTGACGTGCCCAGCCCTACTGGTGCACCCTTAACCGAAACCGCTGGTGTGTTTGAAGCTGTTGCACGGATATTTGCAGCCTGGTGACTAGGAAGCCGGACGATGAGCAGTGCTTTGCGATTGTTACTGTAGATTTTAGGTATAGGGGGTCTGGGGTTTAGGCTTTCGGATGTAGGGTAAAGAGTTTTTGGCATTCTATAGGGTTTTGGGTATAGGGTTTTGAATATGGCTTCAGGGATGGATGTCAGGATGCGTTCCTAAACACTTGTGGTCCCTCGAATATGTACTTCTTCGCATCTTGAGGCTTAGTACCCAGCATATCAGGAAATCTTATGTGGGAGCTTCTCAAAACTTCCCATATATCACCTGTAACAGGTAGCCCGGAATCCTCACATCTCGCATCATCTCGCTATCGTCCTTCAAGCTTAAGGGCCCCACATTTTGAGAAGCTCTCATATGGGGGTGATCGGATCACGCAAGCTGCAACCCCAATCGTGAGCAAGATTCAGCCCCTCCACGCATGCTTATCAAGAAAGAATATGCAACCCCGAGACCTAAAGCCTTCACCCGTACCCCTAAACCCTAAGACCTAAACCTAGCACTCGCATGTGGTCAAAAAGGCGCTGAGCAATCCTAAATCTTAACCCCTTAGCCTCAGTCCCTAAAATCTTGCTAGCACCTCACGCTTTGGAATTTAGCATCGACCTTCTGTCTTTGAGGTTGGGACCTTCTCACGCAGTGACCGCAAACGGACATGTAGGGGTTGCTTCGCCGAGAAGAACTACTGTTCCGCAAGTTGATGCTAGAGTGAGGAGCCTCCCACATCTCCACATGAGATGAGCCCCACAGTCTCTTTCGTGGAAACGTATGTGCCGCGCTGCAACCGAGATAGATCTCTGGTATCATTGGCCTGTTTCCTTATAAACCCCAAGTTGGAGCACCGACGTCAACTGCAAAGCAAGACTGGAATCTCCCCAACTACCCCAGTAATGGATAATCAAATGGAAAACAACACCGAAAATGAAATGGAAACTGGGGGAATATATAGGGGTTATCTAAGGAATATATGGAACATATTGGGCTTCAGGGCGGAATATAGGGATTTAAGGTATTATATCATAATACCCTCCAGGTAAGGCAGCATATCCTAATGTAGACCCCTGATCAATAAACCCTTTTCCCATACTAGCGATAATAATAGGGATCCTAAGATTAAGCCCTTTAAAAGGAGGGGGTTTGTTCAACATGGGTCTACATTAATCTCAAAGCCCTGAACCCTGTAATCCCTACTCTAACAAGTTTTCCTGAGGATCTTGTCTGCCCAAAGAGCAACCTAACGCTGCCCAATCGTCAAGTCTTCGCACACTTGGCAGCCCAAACCTTGATGCAATCCGGAAACCAAAAAACGCATTTAACAAGTATGCGCTGAACGCGGAAAGACAAAACGACCCCAAGCACTGAACCGCGAATCCTAAATCTTGAGCCGTGAGAACCCTGAGCCCTCAACTCTTGGCTCCTGACTTGCCCAAGCTCCTGGGAGGCTGCCATTCACCCAGGGGACATCTCCAACCGTTGGACCGGGCCCGGATGCTTGCAGCTCGAATCAAGCTGGCTCTCTGGGCTTCAGAGATTTTGCTGGAATAGACTCTGCATGAGAAAGTGCCCGGCTCTAGGTCCTACAGCTGCAGGCCAGCGAGGCCAAGGCGAAGACAACCCAGCAGAGACTGAAGGCAGAAGCCTGCTGTGAGCTATAAGTCTAAACTCCTTAGAGGGGGGTCATTTAGGGCATTCTGCAGGGGGATTATTAACCAAGGGGGATATTGTAGCTGGTGTGCTGAGCTTGGCCATGCACTGCCGCTCGGTGGCGCTCATACAATCTTCGACCTTCCAGTCGCACATTCAGTGCGGACGAGGTTTGGGTTGCAGGCTTCAGGTTTTAGGGTCTTCCCGCTTTCTGGCGTTCGAGTGTGATTCCTTATTTTTAGCGTTTCTTAGGGTGACTATCCGTATCATACCCTAAACCTCAAAACAGATTTCAAAGATTGGTCCCATTTACATTCCCTGAAATAGCATTCGCTTCCTTATGGGTATTCCAGCGGGAGCCGTGTTTGTTCTCCCAGGCCCGAAACCCCACATATGATGGGTTTTTTGGGCTGGGGATTCGGGGTTAAGCATCCTTCGGCTCTCTTCATGTTTCTTTATCATGGTTGAACTAAAAATCAAAGATGAAGATGGGTACGACGAAAGGGTTTTAGGCTCTGACGCCTCCCGAGGCTTGCAGCTCTCCAAATTCCCAAGCCCTAAGCCCTAAACCCTCAACCCTAAGCCCCAAACTCCCCCTAACCCCTCCGACCCGAAGCTCCAAGCTAAGAGGTCGGTTGGGGGATCTTGCTTGGCGGGATGCGGCTTTCTGGTGGGAGGCGGCACCCAAGAGTATGTGGAAGAATGGCCCTTCGGGCTATGTTAAGGGGGTAGAATTGGCAAGGGGTGTTGTACCTCACCTTACGACTCCTTGGGACTGACTTGTTATAGTCGTTCCATTACAGACTCATGGTAACCGAAACCTTTGCAAAAGTTCCTGCAACACGTTCCCCCATTCCCAACTAAGCATGACTTAGAAGGGGGTCGGAATCATGCAGGATCGTGTTGCAACGTTGCGCTTCCCAACCTTAAGCCTTGAACGTGAACCCCTCAGTTCGGGGAGCCCTTGTCCCTGTCAACCCAAGAGCACACGAGCCATGGTCTAAATTCTAGTATCCCCGTTCATAACCCTATAGAATAGTCCCCCCTTCAGGGAGTTAAAGTTGAGGACCATATCACCTCGTTGTTTTGGGATCCCGTAGGAGCCACGAGGCGGCCGCCCTGCTGTTCAACCGATGCTGAGGGGGCTGCGGGGCTTCGCTTCAACGTGTCACATGGGGAGTTCCCAAAATTAGGGTCCCATTTTGGTAACCCTAGATATTAGGTGAAGTAGTATAATCTATAACCAAAAGGGGCCCAAGCCACATGTGTTTGGACTTTACACAATCAAACCCTTGGCTCTAAACCCTGAAGCCTATACCCCAAATCCTGTTTCATATGAGCTACAGCCTACCGGGAGTCTTACTTTGTAGCTCTGAAGACCAGAGTGGGTAAAAGCTCAGGGGTTGTTCTTCTGAGGAGAGGGCAGCACTAATGCTGGGGCTCTGCAGAGCAGCCTTCATTCTTCCCTTGACCAAAAAAATGGGACTCCACTTTCTTGAAGGGCTTTAGTCTTTCATGGATCCCTTCTTGAGGTTATGGGAGCTTAAGGGAGGGGTAGAGGTTACCACTTACAGTTGATCATGAGCTATGACCAGGTTTGAGATTACGTTTCTTTAGTTGGAGGTCTGTTTTTTTTGTTGTAGTATTTGAAAAAGGATGTCATAAGGATCCGTATATCTATCAAATCATAACGTAGAGGCCAAAAACACGAACATGGTTTGCGGGTAATTTATACTTCAGGTTTTCTTTCTATACTAGTCTTTACTGCAGCCCTATACGGTCATGCAGCGTAAACTCCTGCTCTAGTGCTTTAGGCCTCGATTTTTGCACCTCCAGTTGTGAACCCCCCCATGCTTCACAAGCTTAGGCAGGTGGAGGGATTGGTTGTCAAGATTATGATCATTTTCGAGTCCCTATTAATAATAGGGACTCGAAAATGATTACTGCGCCGCTTTATATCGGGGAAATTATGATCATTTTGGGGTTCCCACTATACTACGGCTCCTAATATATTGGGTACTCCTACTTTTGACAACCTTCCAGAAGATAGGGTCTCCATGGAGGCTGTTTAAGATGAGTAAGCCTCTTACTACCCCCAGCAATCCCTAGTATGTGCTCAGTGGCCCACCCCTATAACTTGGGTACTGCCCTCACTGAGTAACAGTGGATAATGTTTATAATATAGTTATATATAGCCCTTAACATGACCCCTGGTATAGACTGTTACTGGGTGGGGGCAGTACCCAACCTATAACTAAGGAAACTTCTTAAGTCAAGAGAGCCCCAAAGGAGCTACGACGAAAGACATCAAGCAGCAGCAGCAGGATGCCCGCCGTGATACGCTAGTTGCGGAGAAAGTCACAAAATCGGGGTACAGGTATCTTGCATGATGTAGGGTTTGTAGAGGGGTTATGGATCATAGAGAGATTGTTTAACTTCCATCTAAACCCTGAATTCCAAAATCTAAGTCCTAAACCCGAAACACCCAAACTGAAGCCCTAGGCCCGAAATCACACTACCTAGGCTCTGAAATTCCGATTCGAAGCCAAATGCAAGATGTCCTGAGGACGTTCAGTGTGCTCACACGGCATCGCCTCGGGACATCTAGGGTTTAGGGTTGCGTTCGGCTTGGCAAGAGGAACCAATGGTTCGCGCAGCTTCACGTGCAGAACATCCAGCGAGGATGTCTGAAAAGGGAAGCTTCAGGATGGACAAAACAGTGAATTTAGGGCTTACGCTTAGGGTTAAACAGTGGGTCGTGATTACCCGCTATGGTTTATGGCAAGTAGGGTTTCCAGACATTAGGGCTCCCTTTTGGGGATTCCTATAACAAGGATGATAGTGTTTGGGGGTATACAAGGGCGACCCTTATTGCTGGAAACTATGAGGTAGAGGTTGCGGCGTGCTTGGCAAATGCTGCGAGAAGTTTTCGTAAGTGCGTCTAGCCAAGAGAAACTTGATTCTTTTCAGGGCTTCCGCGGCAGAGCTTCCACAATAAGTAAGGCCTAGTATACGCCTTTCTGGGCTTCTGTCCTGGCATTTTTCCTTTCAAGATGTCAGGTAGAGTTACTTGGGAGGCCGATCAGTAGTCTTCAACCAGGTTCATTAGAGTTTAGCATACAGTAGTACAACCCTAAACCCTAAACTCATGTTGTAAGCACAGGGCCCAGTAACCTTGACTTTGCTTTAAAACCCCGGATCCTGAACCCTAGGCACTGCGCACTCCAGCATGAATCCTAAATCCAAAGCCCTAGATAATGGAAACTACTACATGAGCTGTAGTCCAAATTCCTTAAAGTTTAGACTATAGCTCTCATATCATTTAGTGTTTAGGGTTTAGGGTTTATGGACTACCAGGGAGCCCAATATAGCTTGATTCAGGAATATGCGTAACATGTTGTGAAGGGTCCTGGCCCAATTCAAGATATTTTCCTAAGTTTAGGGGTATTGGGTTGTTGAGTAGATCCTAAACGTCATGAGCTGCTAGCCCATGATGCCAAACTACTTGGAGGGTCAGGGAGACTTAATAAGTAGATTAATAACCC
>CAJNIZ010010007.1:0-12671 GCA_905231905.1 Symbiodinium pilosum
AAGAAAAAAAAAAAAAACGAAAACACTACAACAACCAATCGCGCAAAAATATACGTATCAAAAAAAGATGCAAGTGTATTGCAAGCACCTAGGCGCAGCGACCGTTGTCTTCGAAACAGATGCCGATGCTCTTCGTTGTGGCAATGTTGCCTCTTCATCAGCGTGGATGTGGGCCATGAAATCATGCCGACAAAAGTTTGTCATGCAAAATTTGTTCCGCTTCTGCTTGCTGCAGACAAGCCATAAGGCATGCAGTGTCACTTTTCTCCATCCTCACCGTGGGGTTGTTACATTTCAAAACGCTGACTGCAGTGCCCAATGGCAAGATATTTTGCAATGCCCAACCGCTGAGTATCNNAGTATCCCTGCAGTGCCCAGCCGCTGAACATCTTTGCGGTGCCCAACCACTACGCTATCTCAGCAGTGCCCAACCCAACCACCAGGTATGCAATGCCCAACAACCTAATATCTTTGCAGTGCTCAATGGCAGCGCATCCCTGCATTGCGCAACCGCAGAGTATCCCGGAAGTGGCCAAACGCAGAACATTCTTGCAGTGAAAGACGCAAGGCAACCGCAGAACACAGGTCCAGCGGGGGCGCCTGCGTTGAGCTGTGGCTCGTAAAGCGGCTGGCTCTGTAGCGGCAAACCGCAAACCGGTTGAGAAAACTGGTGCTGGGAAGAAGAAGTCCTTGAAGCAGCGGCCGTGCGGGGCGCAGCCGCAAACCTGGCAGGGAAGGCGGTTGAAACAGCTGCAAGACAGCGAGGGAAACTTGAGGCCGCTGCGAACAAGTGCGAGTCTGTACCTACACCGCTCACGAACGCCGCGCCACAGCACTCATATCGCTGACATACGCCACGCCGCAGTCTATACAATACCTACACCGTTCACGTACACCACGCCACCATGTATACCTGCATCGTTCACCAACACCGCACCACAGCACCTTTTCCATTTTCTAAATTTCTACAGCCAGGGTAAACTTGGTGGGGGTAAGCGAGATGCACCCCACTGCCGGTTTCGTGCGTGTCGAAAGGCTCTCGTCGTTGTGGCGCCGCGCAAATTTGAGGGTGGCTTCGATAACCATCTGCGGGTTTCGCGCGCGTCGAAACGCGTTCGCTGACGCGCCAGCACCGCTGGCCTGAGAGTGGTGGGATGGCAAGGTAGCCGGCTCTTACTGGATGGCTTGGTGCAGGCTCCGTGTGCTGTTGTTGAGACAATGGACAACTCGGCGAATGCGGCCGACGTTTTTTTGGCCAACTGCGCCGCGAAGTTGTAGTCCTGCACCGTTGCACATGCTGTTTGGGCACCGTCCAAAATCGCGGGCTCACAGTGAGGCCAGCCTGTTCGATACGCAGCTGGCGGAGGTCATCGCAGCAATTGGGGCACTGACCGTGGTAATGCGTGCATTGCATTTTTATGCAGGAAAGATGGGCATATGCACCACAGCGGGGACGTCGTGTTCGTCAGGCGGTGAACCGGGACCATCGGCGCAAACAGGGCAAGCCGCAATCGGGGCAAGAGGCCTTGCATTGCTTCCATCAAAGGGTGTTGCGGGCGAGGGCACGGCCTCACGCGTCGATGGGGTAGATGGCACGGGGATGGGGGAGACCTCCCCTGGGGGCCAAGCGTGCGCTGCTGGGGATTAGGAACCATTTTGGCTCAAGTGCTACAGATCTTCAAGGGGAAACGTTTGCTTGGCTTTGTAACTGTGAGCCTGCTGGTAAAAACCGTTGTGGGCCTCGCTAGAACTGGTCCCCCGGACCCCCTAACGGAAACGTTCTAGAGCCTCTGCCCGCGAGCCATATCGCGAGCATCCGGTTCCTCCCCTTGGGACAGTCTGGCTCTGCCGTGGACTTTTGGCATCCAGTCCCCCTCGGGTGGAGACAGCCCGGCCCTGCTCCTCACGCCTCGTCCAGCCCTTGCTGTCCGGTTCCGCCCGGCTCTGCACCTTGCCTACGCCTTGCCTTGACCGGCCTCCGTTGCCCAGGAGCGCACAACCCGAAGCCTGTTTAGTTTAGGGTTTAGGCCCCGTGTGTGGCATCCGGTACCTCCCGTTGTCAAAGACACGGCTGAGACCGCCCGGCTCTGCCCCTCTTTCCCTCTAGTCCACGCTGCGCTCCCTGGCCACACACAACTGCATATCGCCAAACCAAAGTCTACTGGTTTAGGCCTTTTTCTTACTGCTTGGAAGCCTCCTGCATGCGGCCCTCCCGCGAGGGCAGCCCTGGGGACACGGTCAGCAACCGCACTCCGCTGCAAGCAACTGCTGTAGACAGCGTGTCGGCCCGTTCCCCAGACACGGCACTGCCTGCCTCTTCCACTCCGCAGTGGCTCCGCAGAGCCGGCACGCCAGTGCCCCCCGCGTGCCCCGCAACAGACGCTTGCCCCTTGTGTTTCTGCGACGCCGAGCCCGGCGGCAGAGGGCCCGAGGCAGCTTTTGCCTGGCCACAATGCGCACATGTGTTACACTTAGGCTGTGCAGCCCACCTAGCAGTCAACTCAAGTCGCCTGGCCTGCCCCACCTGCCGGGCCGGTTGGCCCCCAGGTTCCTCAGAGGCCCTCCAGGTCGCGTGCCTGCAGCAATCTGTACCTTTCCCTGAACCTGCCCCGGAAGTAGACACGCGTTCCGAGCACTCCCTCGAGTTGCAGCCCCCCCCCTCCCCCGGCTCACATATGGCCTTTGTGTTGCCGCCGCATTTACCTTGCGCGGCCTGCTTCGGAAGGTTCGGAGGCCGTCTGGGCCGAGCTCGATGACCGGGGCATGGAATGGGCCCCAACATTCAACCGCAGCACCCGCGTGTGGGACCCGGAGTGGGTCTGTTTACGATGCAATGCCAACCTATGCCCGGAACACCCTTTATTCCAGCACCTGCCCCCCCAGCCGGCCTGCGAGCCCATGGTGCACGCACACTTGCAATCGACTTGCCTGCTGCACAACGCGGATGGGTCTGTTGCCACACGCCCTCCGGCACTTTGCACCCTTGTCGGCCCCAGGCCGTCCCAGTCGAGTCGGCACGTCCAGCTGAACCACCCGCCCCTGGCCAGCACACCGCTCTAGCCGCGTCTTCGTGGTCCACCCGCGGCCCGCCTCCAGGCCACCGCTCGCCGCCACCATACAGCTGGTTCTTCGTCCCGCTTTTGCATGCCGCAGCTAGGTCCCTGCACCCCGATGCAATCCAACAATGGGAAGCCCACCCCTTTTACGGCCGGTTGTGGGCGGATGCCCTAGCAAACCTGCAGCTCGCGCCAGCAGTCCCAGTTGCCACCCTAGCCACGGCCGTGCAAACCCTTCAGGATGTCTATGCCAGGGAAGGTCGCCAGCTCTCAGCCTTCGAAGCCGCACTCCCCGCCGTCCTCGCAGCCCTGGTCGAGGGCCTGCCGGCGGGCACTCTCGCTCACCTCAATTGGGTTCTCCCGCGGGTCACAGACACTAACGGTTACGTGCCGGCCTCCGCCCAAGAGGCCTTGCTTGAAAATTACCTCGGCAGTGGGCCAGCAACCGCACTCACCGCAGCTCTTGAAGAAAGTCTACGCACCAGCCCTGAGTCACCTCTACCTGCACAGGTCACGCCGCCCTCTCCCCGTGCCCTTTCCCCGTGTTCACCCCGCTGCAGTGACGGCAGCAGCAGCGGCAGTGACGACAGCACCAGCAGCACCAGTAGCTCCGGCAGCTCCAGCTCTAGTTCTAGCTTAGGTGCTGTCGCTGGCAATGCAGCCAGCCCCGCGCCCGCCTCGCCCGGTGATGCCCAAGCGCCTGGCACTCAGTCACCTGCCCCCCCGCCGGCCCGCAGCGCCGCTGGCCTGCAAGGCCGACAACTCAGCGCAGCACTTGCGACCCTGGATGCTGTCGACGCCACGGCCGTCTTGCGTCAGCCTTGCCCGTTGTTCCGTTCGCCGCCCGCCTTTGTTAAAGGCCCACTGCGGCAAGCACTGCATTTTGCGCTCACGCAATTACTCAATGCCGCGAGCGAGCCTGCCGGCATCGATGCTCAGAGAGCGTGGAAACTCTGGCTGTTGCTCCCTCGCATGTTGCTCTTCAGGCCATCTGCAGCACCCCGTGTCCCAAAGCCTGAGCTCCGTGCACCCGTGGCCAATGGCCGGCACGGCTCGATGATTCAGCTGCGGCTGCCAGCGTTCCAGCCCGGCGGGCGGTCACACGCTCCGAGGGGGAGGCTCGGGCAGACCGGGCGGTGCACCTCGCCCACCTTGGTGAGCTTTCTGCTGCGCGGCAGGCCCTCCTAGCCCCTCCGTTGGCCCCAGCTGACGAGGCCACCCTTCAAGCATTGCAGGACCCCTCCCGCAGACCGCCTCAGCCGTATGTTCCCTTGGATCCGGACATCCTCGCTTTCAGTCCGGATGTGCCACTCGCACTTTCCCGCGAGATCCTCATCTCGAACCTCCGGCGATCCCGCCGCGGGGCGGCCCCAGGCCCTTCAGGCTACACTGCTGAGATCCTCCGCCCTTTGCTGGACGACCCAGCGGCTTTGGAAGCCCTGCATGCCGTTGCCGAGCTGCTCGCCCGTGCCCTGTTGCCAACCTCAGCCGCCTCCGCGCTCGGCCTCGGCCGCATCGTCGCTGTTAGCAAGCCCGCTGGCGGGGTGCGGGGCATCGTTGTCGGCGACTTCCTGCGCCGCCTCGTCGCGCGTTCGCTCGCGCAGCAGTTCGCAGGAGCCTTCGACGAGGCCACCAGGCCGCATCAGTACGCGCTGTCCACCCGTGCCGGGGCCGAAGCCCTGGCCCACTCCCTCCACACCGAGTGTGACCGGGACCCTTCGCTCACAGTGCTGTCGGTCGACGGGGTCGGTGCCTTCGACCTCATCAGCCGACAGGCAATGCTTGCAGCCCTCCACGGGGTCCCTGATGCCTGCCGCGCACTGCCTTTCGTCCGGCTGTTTTACGGCTCCCCTTCCGAGTTCCTCTGGACCGATGGTGATGGAGCCCCGCACAGCATCTACCAGGCCGAAGGTGGTGAACAAGGTGACCCGTTGATGCCGGCACTCTTCGCCCTTGGCCTCGCCCCGGCACTGCGCGCGTTGCAGGCCGAGCTCATCCCCGGCGAGTCTGCACGGGCCTTCCTCGACGACATCTACTTCACCAGTCAGCCAGGCCGCACGGCCTTCTTGCTTGATCGCCTGCAGATCCACCTCCTCGAGCACGCCCACATACACCTCAACTCTGCAAAAACCCGTGTTTGGAACTCCGGCGGTGCCCCGCCGCCAGCACTCCCGTGCCCGCCAGGCACGGAACCAGCCTGGGTGGGGGATGCCAGCCTCCCGGCAACCCAACGTGGTCTCGGGTGCTGCGCACCTCGCGCAGTCAAGGTGCGCAGCACCGCACTCTCCTCGAGCTCCTCCCCACACTCCCAGACCTACAGGTAGCCTGGCTTTTGTTGCTCTACTGCGCGTGCCCCCGGGCACAGTATGTGCTGCGCATCCTTCCGCCCGCCCTCACCGCAGCATTCGCAGCCGAGCATGACCACCGCATCCTCAGTTGCTTGGCGCAACTCCTGCAAGTTGAGGCCTCCTCCGACTCCCCGCTGCCGGCTCTCGTCGCCCGTCGGGCCCACCTGCCGCTCCGGCTTGGTGGGCTAGGCTTGCGCAGTGCTAGTGCCCACGCCCCAGCGGCGTACTTTGCCTCCTGGGCTGACTCGCTGCGAACAATCGCCCCTTAAACTGTCTGCCTTGCAGCACTGCAAATGCACAGCAGACTGGCATTGCAATAACAAATGCTGGAGTAACCACCCACCGAGCGCGCCTGTGACAATGACCTGGGGTTGGGGCTCCACAACGAATTCCCTTCCAGCCATTTCCATACCCACCAATCACCACCCGCTGAGGTGGGCTTTGGCATCGCGCGGTCTGGGCACGACAAGGTCTCTTTGCCATTTAGCACTGCAAAGGTACTGCAGCCGCGGTTGCGGACTTGTTGTATTCCGCTCTGCTCTCGCTCTAAGCATCAATTTGCATAAAACATACGGCACAATGTGAGCAAGGTTTGTCCTTATCTTTGTGTTGTTTCGTGTTGTCCGCTTTTGCAGGGCAACCATGCGCACAGCGAGCCGGTGCTCGGCCAAATGTAGCCCCAATCCCGGTTTTGTAATGCAAGCCTCGGTGACGGATGCTTGCCATAAACTTGTTAGCTGATGACCCTGTAGGCATTTTGTCTCGAGACACTTGCTCGCTGGAAACGATGGGACAACTGGGAAGCAGCAGCCTTGCTCTAGACAACAGGCCTTGGAATCAGTCGCACGATGGGTACTGCCAGTTCGCCCTCGAGCAAGGAGCCTGATGGATGCAGTTTTTGTAAGCCAATGTTTGTGTCACCTGTGCCCTCAAGGGGAAGGCGATCAGGATTCGACTCGACTTGACTCTGCAGCAATCCCATGCTCTAGACAACACACGTTGGAATCAGTCACACGTTGCGTGTTGTCAGTTTGCCCTCGAGCAAGGAGCCTGATGGATGCAGTTTTGGTAAGCTAATGTTTGCGTCACTTGTGCCCTCAAAGGGACGCCTTCGGGCGATCAGGACTCGGCTCGACTCTGTGCAGCAATCCCGTGATGGATTTGGTGAGTTTGCCGCATTTGTACAGCAGATTTGTACAGCAGATTTCTACAGCAGATTTCTACAGCAGATTTGTACAGCAGAGTGATGGGGTCGTCCATGTGTAATAACATGTTCATATTGTTTTGCCTGGGCTCTCGAAAGTTGCCCGTTGGCGTGCAGGTCTGATTGACTGACTGGCAAGAAGCCGCGAAAAACTTTTGGGCACGCACGAACCGTCCGAACTGGTCGTGCAACGGCTTGCAACAATGTTGGACCCTCGCCTTGTTGGTCAGCTTCTGGAGAAATGTTGGGTTGGGAGCGTACTGGCGTCGCAGCCGCCCGGGCCCATGGTGCAGGGCAGGCCAAGACATTCATGGAACACAAGCTTGGATAAGTTTGCTCGCTGGAATGCGGGGATGATTGGGCATCGATGGCCCAAAACCCAAGTTTGTGGCCTGAACCACTCCTGTGAACTTACGGATTTTGTCCTCCGAGCTACATAACACATCATAACACGAATTCCTGGACGTCCTAGTTCGGTGGCATCTCACTCTTGACCCTTGTGCCCTAAAAAGGGCCGCTCTCGGCCGTACAGGTGACCTGGCATGACCTCTGCAGCTACCACGTCGGCTTTGCTGGCTCAAGGATCCGTAGGCCCAGGCCGAGGCTTTCTTGTGCAGAATTTGCGACCCAAAAATCTTGGTTTGGCCAGATGGTGAATGTTGACACAACAATGTTTGACCATGCCAGGGTATGGAATGGCGCGGCTGATGATGTCAGCAAAATTTCGCATGACAGATTCTGCCGTTGCATGCACACATGGAGCACAGAGTTGCGTCTCAAGCCGGCTACAGGTTCCTGTTGGTACTGAAGGGCCGGAAACGATTTTGTGAAAGCCGCCGTGTCCCCAGTACGATGGTCTGCTGATACAACCAGCTTGCGTCTCGCATAATTCTGGGTGAATGTAACCTTGCATGTACGTCTGGCGTCGCTCTTTGCATGTTGCATGTAAACAAGCGAGTGAAAAGTGCATCACAAACAAAAATTTGGAAAAAGGCAAATATGCCTGAAAATTGCGCGGGCCGCATTGAAAGAAAATACCTTCTAGCTCGAGCCACAACAGTGGCAGCACATGGGATTGCAAGCGATACAAAACAATTGCTCACCAACATGGCGATCATTTTCGCAACCCAAATGTGTAGGTGGCGCAACGGTCCCCTCCAGCGAGCCGTGTCCCTCGATGCTGCGATGGTCGCGCGCCACGCTATGGTCGGGGACCCCAACCTCAACCCTGCCAATTAAAAAAACATCGACTGATAGACATCATTGCCACTGGGTTGCCCTCGGGGGGGGCGGCCAGCGCTAAACAAAGGCCGCACCCTCAGTTTGTCAGAGATTCCCCGGCTCGGCTGCGGCTGCAGGAGTTGTGAAACCGCCGGCTCTCTCCGCCGCTTAGCCAAGGACTGCGCCAGAAACGGCATTGCTTTGCCTCCTCAAGCACATCCAACGACCTCGCATACACACAACCCTGGTTTTTCTCTTTGCCGCCGGCCTCCTCTTTTTCCCGCTCCCTGGCATTAACAGCCTCGAAAAGAAAAAACCGTTCGTCAACGACCTGATTGCGGACTCCACTGCCGTTCCACATTTGCCAACAAGCCATGAATCGAGCGCGTGGCGTTGCCTGGATTTGGTTTTGCGCGGGGACTGCTTCGCTTGATTGCGCACTTGTTGAAAACAGGCTGTACCGACATGGGTTTCTGCAAGCTTGCACGCGTACGTCGGAGATCGCGTGCAAATGTGGCAGTTATTGCCCCAAAACCCTCCCTGTGAGCGACGAATGTCACCGACCCGCCCCCAACAATGCAAAAAGCGGCGTCGTTTGCCTGAGCGGCGCGGTAGCTTGCATACAGGACGGATTCCCAGACGTCAGGGCCCACAAGCGCGTCAACGCGGGGCCGCAAGGTCACCTGCCAGAAGCCAAGCAGGCATGATGCGTCTCGTGCAGACAACGTCGCATAACCACAACATGACCTTGTAATCTGACGCGGAAGCCTTCGTGGCGGGGCGATATTACACCGCAGCCAACTCGTGACATCAGTGCGCACCAAAAAACATGTCTGCATGGTGCAAATGAGGATTGCCGCAGCGGTGGGGGAAACACTCCAAACAACATCCCACAACGCAATTTGCAGCATACTCTAAAACAAAGCAAAAAAAAGCTGCAGGCAGATCAGGCCGCAGCCGTCGGTTCGGCACGTGTTATACATTCAGATGACGAACCGCGACCAAATCCGCATGAAACAGCCGTGATGCCTTTCGGCACGGTCACGTTTTTTAATTCATCCGTCGGATGGCACTGTTCCGGTGCAACCTTCCCGATTCCAAGCGTCCATCGACCTGCAATTCAAGCATGTGAAGGTGTTCTTGGCTTTTCAAACGCAATTATGATTGTTAAGGTTGTTCCCGCGTTTGGGCACCCCGTGGGTCGTCCCTGTCTGCCTCAGTTCCCTTCCACAGCTGTCAGCTTGTACTTAAGCCGGAAACCACAAATCCAACGTGGAAGATAAGATAAAAACGAGAACACAGCAGGCCACTGAAGACCGTCTGCACACAAACATCACCAAAAAAACGGCTGAAAAACAAACTCCGGCAGATGTTTTTGCCATGAATGTTTTGCACTGACACCGCATCAGTTTGAATTCCGCTTGCCAAACGCCATGCACGCAGGTTCCTCAAATGTTCCAATATTACGGGCCATTGTAGGACCAGGCATTCAACACTGTGGAGTCAGCAGGCTCCAACATCAACCAATACGAAACGTGCGGTAAAATTGTGGCCGCTTCACTTGCAATACACACACGGACTCTGCTTTCCAACATTTTCTTCATATGTCATGTGCACGCTGCTAACATGAAATTTTCACACTCCCCCCTCGCTTTGGGCAACAGCGGTGCATGTAGCACGCGGCGCTGGCACACAGGGCAATTTGAAAGATTGAGAACACGTCTCTTGTGTGATCAAAGGCACGTGTGTCTGCGATGCATTCCGCATCCAGTGCGCCATGGCGGCATCAGCATTGGCAAGGGCACGCTTTAGCTTTGAGATTCTTTTGGAAGAGCGCTACCAGCCGGCCTGCGCCAGCCGCCCCTCCCCCGTGTGAGTTCCATAGGCAAAAATGGCAAGAAGTTCAAAAAAAATCGTTGGCCTGGTTCGTGCCTTCCGAACCGAGCTCCGTCCAGGGTGATATTAGCAGCCGCCTGCTGGGGGAAGGTTGTTGAGGAAGGGGACTGCGCAAGAAAAAAGGCTCGGCAGCAGCATAAAAAACGCCATACTGCTTTATGCAAACAAGTCTGCGGTTGGCTTGGAAACACGCGGGCAAAGGCATTGCTAGAAGGCAAGCTCCCTGGCCTAGCGCGCCATGCGCTATAAAGCCAAAAAAGTGCGGCGTCGGCGCGGCCCAAGTCAAAGATCCATCCCGCACGGACACGCGGATCGTGTTTTCGGCAACCTGTAGCTTGACCGTCATCATCGTCACCATCGTCATCCTTGTCATCGCCTTCCTATTCAATACTCACATCAATCACATTTCTTCCACGACAGTGTCGTTGCCACCGTCATTGTCGCCGTCACCGTTGCAAGTTAAGATGCTAACCACTGGCCGATTTTTCATGTCCCACGCCTTAGTTCGGGACATTTTTCAGAAAAATGTGGCCATTATAACCGGTATATAATGCTGGTGAATTTTCTAATGATGATGACAAGTCTACATGCTGAGCTCAGATGCATGTTTTCATGCCAACCGAACATGATATCGAAAGTTGTTGCCGAAAATGTTGCTGTTTTGGCATCAAACTATGGACCTCTGGAACCCGTGCAACGCTTGTTTTTCTCGCCGTGATTGACGAGGCTGTGTTGGGGACTGGGGTCTGCAGTGAGTGTGGACATGTCCTTCCCCGGGCTTGGGCGTGGCATGGCTTGCATGCCGGAGCATTGCAGCTTGATGGTGTGGATGATCTCATGGTTCCAATCGCAGGATCATTACAACAGCCCCTCCAAAAACGAACAACTCGGCAAAACCTGAAACATTCATTCATTCATCCCTTCATTCATTCGTTCATTTCAAGACTTTCAAAAAAAATGAAGGCCGCCTAACAAACAGCAACGGTTTCATCAGTAGTGCGTGGGGTTTGGGCATCACAACCATGGCCCACTTGGGCCAATATTTGCTTCAAAAAAACCACGAAAACTCAGCACTGGTGGTTTTTAACCGGGCGTTCGATCACAAAACATGGCAGACGATCCAAGATTCGTCCAACTGCCGGGAACCTTGTGTTCTGTCCACATTCAAGATACGGAGACAATTTGGCACATGATGGATTGCGTCCACTGCATGATGCAACACGTGTTTTCTGTCAGCTAGTTTGGCCATGTTGTAGATCAGCACACGAAAAAAACTAAAAAAACAAGCCGAAATAGAACTTCTTGCCGAAATTTTACATCCGTAATACGGAATTTCGCACCTATGCAAATGAGGCCAAGGGCCACAGCTGTTTAAACGTGGTGTGCCAAATATTTGCCCAAGACATGTTGCCACATTTTTCTGGCGCCATTGATACCGAAGTGCCATGCTGCTTGACAAATTAACGAACCGGAGAACCCCACATGTGTGGTTTAACCTGAACCTATGTTTAATGATATTAGGACACTGTCGCCCGCCCAAATAAGACATGTTCAATGAGAACATGGGAAGACGAAACGATATTCCGGAACAAAGCGAACGGCGTGTTGCGCGAGTGTGAAGATAACACTATATATCCCCTTGTTGATGTAATATTCACCCCCAGCTGCAACCGCGAACATGTTTCGGTATATGGGATATAGATATAAACATATAATCTGTATATATATATATCTACATATATATCTGTAAATATATATATACATACACAAAGCATGGCATGCGCATGGGGTGTTGCATCGCAAGTAAATTGTTTGTAGCAACCACGCCATGGCCCCTGCGTGAGCAGCTGGATCCCAACACCATACAAACATACATACATACGCACATACATGCATACATACATATACACATACATACAGACATACATACATACATACACGCATCCATACATTCATACATACATACATACATACATACATACATACATTACTGGCCTGTTGCTGTCAGGACTGCGCCACCCCGTTCGCAAAATGCATCAGGGAGACAGAGAGAGAGAGAGAGAGAGAGAAAGAGAGGGACGTGACTATGGTGGCAACAATAATCGCATTTCATACACGGTTTAGCTAATGGGCTGCCTGCACGAACAACTTTCGTATATCTATATGTATGTATGGATGTATGTATGTATGCATGCATGTATGTATTGGAGCCTGGGCAGCTGACAAGTTTGAAGCTTTTGCTCCGCGACAGATCACGACAGACGAGTGACATCCTTGCACCAGCCCCGACCTACATACATACACACAAACATAAACATATAGATTTATATTGCGGGAGGTGGGTGGTGACAGTGTACCAGTAACGGTAATAATAATAACCACAATAAAAACCTGAATCTATGTCTATGTGTGATGGTATTAGCACACTTGTTAGATTTCCGGAAAGCCGCCTGGTTGAAGGTTTCAAAACCCAGGATAGGGAATTCAAGTGGAAGTTATCCATCACGTGGAGAATCGGGACAGGAGCATCTATAAAGACGCAAAAGTACCTGAAAAAACTAAGCAAAAACAAATGACACACGCAGTGTAAAGTACTGCTGAACCTAACAAGGCCGCCGGGAAAAACGGTCAGCTGAAAAGGTTTTGTAAGTACACGTAACAGCCCAGGAAGCCTGATAACAACACCAGTTACCCACCCTGATCCACTTACTCAGTCCCCCTGACCCTCCAAGCAACAAATAGATACCGACTCATGATATGACTAAACCTATATTCGTTAACTCAAGGCCACCTTAAACCCCTAATCCCTGATTCCCTAAACCTTGAACCCTGAACCCTAAACCCTAAACCCTTAGCCTTCACCATCAACCCCTAAACCTTGAAACCTGAACACCCAAGGTTGCTTTCTGGAGCTTAACAGCGCGCGCAGGGGGTCACTTTTCTCAT
>CAJNIZ010010009.1:1024-12670 GCA_905231905.1 Symbiodinium pilosum
TCCCTAATTCCTTTGGGTTTTCTATTATACCCCCCTAATGGGCTCCTTTTAAAATTAGTACAGCCCCTTTAAAAATGCTCATGAGGAATTTTTAGGGTCCCGGATTTATTATTTATTATTAGGGGGGGTTATTAATATGAGGAAGCGATTAAGGCATATCGGGTGGTGCAGGATTTTGTGCAACAACAGCAGAACCCCAAACCCTGCACTCTAAAACCTAGACTCCATATCCTTAAATCAAAGCCTTAATCACTGAACCCTACGCCAAAACCCTAAACCTACACCTTGAACCCTAAACCCTACACCCTACACCCTCATCCCTGGCTAAATCCCACACCCTATAGACCCTAAACCCTACACCCTAGACCCTAACCCGAGGCCTCTCTGCGTACACCCCAAAACCTGACCCCTAGAACCTCCTCCCTAAATCACCGCCTAAGCCCTTAACCCAACTTGCATGGGCTGCGGTTAAGGAACAAAAATTACATTACAATACTAAGAAAACACCTTTATTTACCAAAAACCCGTAAACATGGTAACTTAAATTCAGCTCCTGAACGGCTAACCCAGTTGCTAAACCCGATTCTTCTCTAAGCCCTAGACCCGGAACCCTCAACCTTCAGATCCAAACCTCCAGTCCTCGCCCGCTTAGGCTCACACAGGGGATGTAAAGAGTCTTGTTCCTGGGACGTTCAGGGCTTGTAGGGTTAGGGCTTAGCGTTTAGGGATGAAAATTTAGGGCTTAAGATTTCGGGCTTAGGGTTTAAGGATTAGGGTTTAGAGTCCAGGGTTTAGGCCTTTGGGTTAGGGATCAGGGTTTAGAGTCTAGGGTTTAGGGTGTAGGCCTTGGGGTTGAAGCTTTGCCCTTGATAGCAAACACGCCCACCATCCACTAGCATGGAATCTGACTATGTTTCTTCCAAAGTGCGAGGTCGGTTACCAAGACTATCTGCATAATATTCAGGGGTGGTAGAATTGGGCGGGCCCTAGACCCTAAACCCTAAGATAGGCGGAAGAGACTTATCCTCAGCCAGGGAACGTTGGCCACCCTAGGCCCTAAGCACTAAACCGGTTTAGGGTTTCGGATTTACGAGAATGGGGGACACCAATATAGACCCCAATATACTATAGTCCTTATGATAGAGACCCCCCAAAGGTACCCCTTTTTTGGGAAACCCCCATCTTCTTTCCAGATTCACACTCCTCAACCTTCGTGCTTTTCAGAGAGAAAGACTCCAGCATCCTTGCACCCGTACTCTACATGGCCTCCCCCCAAAAAGCATGGAAGCCTGCAAAGCCCCCTTTGACAAAGGACACCTTCACTCCTAGACTCTGAGAGTGGGGCAAGGCACGCCGTAAACCTCCAGGCAAAAGATCCTCGCCCCTTTCTCTGAAACCCCCACGCCCCCATATCTTCCTCTAGCCTCCCCAAGAGCTCTCTCTCTCTCTCTCTCTCTCTCTCACTCGCTCTATCATGTTGCAATCTCTTTACTCTTGGGGGCCCCCCAACCCCCCCAGAAGGAAAATAGGAAACCGCAATCCCTAAACCCCAAACCCTTACCCCTAAACCTCCAAACCCTAATCCCCAACCCAATCCCTAATCCCCAAACCCTAAACCGTAAACCCCATGAAGCTGAGTGGCATCACGAAGGGTGGACTGGAGCGATCCCAGGTCGTAAAGGCCGCTGCGGAATGCGTCACGCGCAGGCCTTAGCTCAATGTGCTTTGGGGGTTCCAGTTAAAGGGGTTTGTAGGGCTTGGGATTACAGGGCTTAGGGCCCTAAACCCTAAACCCTAAACCCTAGGGTTTAGGGTTTAGGGTTGGCTATTGAGGTATAGTGCTTTTTTGGTGGTTGAACCCAGTAAGATTATATTTCTTGTATAAAATACTATACCCAAAAGGAGGATAGAATCTTACTCTATAATGGGTACCATAGTAGCCCCAGATAAAATACTACTCATGTGGTTTGGGGTTCCAGTTAAAAGGGGTTTGTAGGTCTTGGGTTTACAGGGCTTAGGGTTTAAGGATTAAGGTTTAGGGTTATTTAAGGTTTAGGGCTTAGGGTTTAGGAATGGTTGCAGAGGTTCTACCGGCAGATTAGGGTCCCTTAAAAGGGGTTGAATAGGAGTTGCATAGGTTTTTCGGGGGTGTAGGTTTTAAGAGTTTTAGGATTTTGGGCGGACCGGGGGGTGGGTATATATGGGACTACATAAGGCCAGGATTATGGGAGCTATGGGATGGGAGTTTAAATGAATGTTGAGGGTTTAGGATTTGGGGCGGGAAGGGAGATCACGGAGAACCAAAAGGTACATGATATGGACACCGGGATGATTCAGGGCTTACAGTTCATTGGGGAGTTGGGGATTACATAATTCAAGGATTGAGGTTTAGTGTTCCGTGTTAGGTTTTTAGGGTTTAAAGGCTTTGCGGATATAATGGTCGAGGGCTTAAGTGTGTTGCGGGGTCTAAAGATTCAGGTTTGCGGTAGAAAAGATTTTACGTTGCTTGGGCTTGGGGGCTTCGGGCTTGAGGGTTTAGGGGCAAGGCAGTCAGTCCATTCTTTCCGGTAAATAAAGGGTTCAGGATTTTACCAAGTGAAACTTTTGGACTCAACGTTCTCAACTGAAAACCTCCAAACCCTGAACCTTTGCTGGGATCAGGGCTTCGGGGCTTGCAAGGAGTTTCGAAGCTCCAGGTTGTCAACATGATGGCCCTTGTTGGTCACAAAATGACAGCCCCAAACATTTACAGGACCCATAGGTGGGGCGGGGACCATGATTTTGACAACCTACCACGTAGGCGTCTCATGTTGGGATATGTGCAGTGCAAGTCTTGGCGAGCTGGAGTCTGGGACTTAGGGTGTAAAGGTTCAGGGTTTAGGGTTTAGGGTGGGTCTACATAGACCCCTAAGTAAATTAGAACAAGAATGGCCATCATTCTACGTACTTTGAGGCGTTTAGGGGTCTCGCGTTTTGACTTCAAGAGCTCCAAAAACTTAAGCTGAAACCAGGGTTTGAGACTACTACAGGCTGGGAAAATTTAACATGTTGAGTCTTACCTAGACGTTCGGGAAAGAATGGAAAATTCTGTTTTTAGGACTCAGGGTTCAGGGTTAAGAGCCCAAATACATACGAACACGGCCGACATAGACCCAGTCGAAGGTAGTTGGGGGGGGGGGGGTTCTGAAAGGGAGCCTGGAGCAAGGATGCTTTGGGATCTTGGGCGTTCAGGCCTTCAGCCTAAACTGTTAGGGGTGGTCACGAATAAGGAAATATGCTATATATATATACTATGTATAATACATAATATAACATATATAATTACATAAGGTTTAGGGTGTAGGGCTTACGGTTTAAGGACTTTAGGGCTAAGAGCTTCACTTAAGGGAGCTGCTGCAGTTTAACTGGTGTAGGGTTTACGGAGTGAAGGAAGGGGGAGGGGGCTCAAGTGTGATTTATAATTGCTTTGTGTTATGTGGGGTTGTATCGGGATTATATCCGGGCGTATAGGGGTTTAGGGCTTGAGGACTTTTATAAGAGATTTGTTGCTAAGGATGTCCCTTACAATGGAGAAGCACACGGAAAATCAAATGGAACGCAAAATGGAAACTGGGCTAGATAGCGGGTGAAACTTGGCAAGGAGATTTCGTCAACCTCCAACCCCAAAAGTTGGGGTCGTAGTTCCCAAGATCCTGGTAATGTTTATGGATTGGGTATTCAAGCGGGGTATGTGCGACGGCGAAGGGACTCTGTAAGATAGATATATATATACACATATATATATACACCTACATATCTATATATATATATATTTGGACAGTGCAAGGCCTTAAACCTAAATTCAAGCTAGCTTTAAACAAAGTAATTAGAAGAATTGACCTGGGGTGTCACCACCTAGCGTGAGGCCGTTTGAGCCCATCAATCTCGCAGCCTAGGAGATATCAGGGATTAGGGTTTAAGGCTTAAAGTGCGAGGATACTATTGTCCCGGTTCAGCCTGGCATAGCTGTGCAGACGCCCAATTCTGCCCTTCCGCAGGCTGCTCTTGGCGGACCCGTTGCTCTTTTGCCATAGCGCCCTTTTTTTTCCCCCCGTCGCTTCCTGCTTGGGACAGGTTGGGGGGCGGAGGCGGTGCCCGGCGCGCCGAGCCCTGGACGGGGCTGCTGCCCGCGCGTGGAACCTTCCACCGTAACAGCCTCCTCCTCCAGGGCCGGAGCTTTGCCTTCTTCTTCTTGCTTTGCCTTGGCCTTCATGGCCGATACCGTGATCCTGCCGGTTCTGATGACGAAGAGGATGTCAAGAAAAATGGCAGCCTATGACCCGGAACAACTACACTGGTAGAGAAGAATCCCCCACACACAAGCTGTAGACAACACAAAAAAATCAGAAAATTACCCCCTGCCAAGACCTGTCTTTCAAATAAGCGCCATGCAAATTTCAGTGGACCTGCGCATTAAATCCTAACCGAGGTGCCGAAAGTGCAGCCCTCTACATGCTCTATCAAACAGCCTGGATGGCTCTTACCCTAAACCCTATACCCTAAAACCCTAAAACCCTCAAACCCTAAAACCTAAACCCTAAACCTAAACCCTAAAATCCTTAACCCTAAACCCTAAACCCTAAAACCCTAAAACCCTAAACCCTAAACCTTGAAACCCGATACCCTAAAACCCTAAAACCCTAAAACCCTAAAACCCTCAACCCTGAACCCCGTCCCGGCCCAGCAGAGCTAAAGATGCCCGGACCATGCAAGCGGTTGCTGTTAAGGGGTTTAGGGTTTAGGGTTACTATATTGGGGGTAGAATATTAGGGTTTAAGGTTTAGGAAGTAAACTTAAGTTACTATCTTGGGGAAGAATATAGGGTTTAGGGTTTAGGAACTTAATTTAAGTTACTATCTTGGGGGCAGCATTTTAATCACTATATATATATATCCATTATGGTAACTTAATCTAAGTTCCTTAACAGTACCCCAGAAGCATCCCCCTAGAGGAACAACTGTAAAAGCGGGCTTTGTACCTAATATTGTGGTATCTTTACCTTTCCAAACCCTAAACCCCGAACCCTAAACACCAAGCCCTAAACCCCAAACTAGGGGTCGAGGTTACTCTTGCAAGTCCTTCTTGAAGGGTCAGGCGGGCCTAGTAAGTAGGTGAATATACGTAAGCCCTATGAACCAAATTATAATTGCCCATTTAGGGTTTAGGATCCCAATTATTGCCATTTGTTATCCCTAAGGTCTAAACACAGCTCGAGGCCCGAAATATCAAAAAGCCCGACGCATCACTACTAAGCTACGAGTTGTTTTTTCCGTAGCTTAGGTTTTAGGGCTATTATTGAACGCGTGGTTTAGGGTATTGAACATTCAACCGTCTGGAAACCCTACATATCCCTGGCTTCCATCTTACTTTCCAGTCCTCCCAAGAACCCCGTCCCCAAATACTTCCTATACATCCCCAAAACCCTGAACCCCAAACTCTACACAAGGAACCTCAAACCCTCAGCCCTAAACCCTAAACCCCTAAACCCCTAAACCCTAAACCTTAGACCCTAAACCCTCAGCCCTAAAACCCTGGGCAAAAAACCTTCAACCTAAAGCTCTAAGCCCTAAGCCCTGGGAGCCCTCAGCCCTAAAGCCTAAACCCTGAACCCTAAGCTTTAAGACCCTAAACCCTAAACCTTAAACCTTAAGCCCCTAAGCCCCTAAGCCCCTAAGCCCTAGATCCTGAGCCCTAAACACTAAGCCCCTAAACCCTAAGCCCTAAACCCTAAGCCCCCAAACCCTAAACTCCGAACCTCAAAATCCTAAACCCTATATGGTAGTTTCCCAAAATAAGGGGACCCCAATATAGACCCCAAAATACTATAGTCCTTATTATAGGGACCCCAAAATGGTACCCCTAAATTTGGGAAACCCCTATATGAGCCGAAGTGAGTCAAGACTCCCCCATTTGGGAAGGAGGATCCATCCTAAGTAACTCTGGCTCTCTGCTTGGTTTAGAGTTTAGGGTTTAAGGTTTTGGGGTTTAGGGTTTAGGGTTTAGGGATTTAAGGATTTAGGGTTTAGGGTCCTCCATATAAAAAGGCACATGCTGGGAGGCTTGTTTGGGAACCTTAGGGAGCTTTCGGGAGGCTTTGCGGATGCTTTAGGGAGTGCTTGTTCATGGGTCCAGAGCACATACCTCCATGAACAAATAGCATGATGCAACAAGGCTTGCGCTGTAGAGCTTAAGCAGTTTATAATCAGCTGCAGAAGCCAACGGGAAGTGAAAGGGAACTTTAAGCTGGGTATGTATGAGCTATTTACATGAGCTACATTCTAAACTCCTAGTATCCCGGGCCTAGGGCTTCTTACCTGAACATAAGCCTGCAGCACCTAGACCTTTGAGCATAGGCCTGCAAGCTAAACCTTTGGCCCTGTGGTGTGGCGTGAGCCTTGGGTTTGGAGAAGACTAATTCAGAATGATATACGGACTTAGAAGGTTCTGGTGAAAGTCAAATTGAGAGAAATGAGGAAGATCCACCCACTGTAACAGCACATACCATTCAGGGGGTTAGGAGGGAGTAGGGATATGGGAATTATGAGCTCCGATCCTGGACGAACACTCCACACAGCTATTTTCATTGTGCTGGCACTTAGCAGCAACCCTTAAAAAAGGGCTCGCACTAGGTACGCTTGATGACAATAAGCCTCCTTGACCGAAAGTACCTTAAAGGAATGACGGTATTGTGTGCAATCTTTGTCGGACCCGCTTATGCGCCGCTACCCAACTGAACGTCACGTTTTTGGGTTTTTGCAGGACACGCCGATTGCTTTAGGCTACACGGTTTAATACCAACATGTCACATGTTGTGGCCAGATTGGAAAACTATGGAATTCTGAAGTTTTGAAACTCAATTTGTGCTAATTCGACAGAGAAACAATTTCAGGTTTCTAGTGCTCAAGACGTCCTAGTACTAGTAATACAGACCAGGCACACTCAGAAAACTGGTTAGGGCTACCGCTTGAGGGTTTCACACGAGCTATAGTCTAAAATGCTAGTATCCTCCGTAAAATCCCTTATAGCTGTTCCCTATACAATCCCCTATATAACCCCCTTTAAGGAGTTTAGACCCTAAACCCTAAATCCCAAATAGTAGTTTCCATTTCATTTTCATTATCCCAATATAACTTATAAGCTTTATATACTGGGAAATCTTATATAACCTTCCTTAAGGAGTTGAGACTACAGCTCACACGAAAGCGAGCGCAACACTACCAAACCTGGTTACCAAAGCTTGGCAATCGCAGAAAGTTGGAACATGGGGTTTTCCACCTTTGGGGTACCTTTAAAGGGGTTTATAGGGGTTATATAGCCACATTATAAAGGTTATATGGGGTTAGGGATCAGGGTTTAGGGTCTCCCAAAATCAGGGGTACCATTTGTAGGGTCCTTACAAAAATGACTATAGTATTTTGGGGTCTATGTTGGGGACCCTCATTTTCGGAAACTACCACATAAGTGTCCCCCTCCTACGGTGGAGTCAGGAAATCCTGCACCACTTAGTATCCCCAAAATGCCGTATAGAGTGGTGCAAGAATTTCTCCATCCACAAATGTGCCACAAATGAAAAAAAGGAAACACCGGAAAAATCCCTAAACCCTAAACCCGAAACACCTAAACCCTAAAACCTTGAGCCTTAACCCCTCAACCCTAAACCCTAAACCCTTGAGCTTTAAGCCCTTAACCCTAGACCCTAAACTTTGAATTCTATTTCCAAGCTCCAGCTGTGTCGCTCTTAATGTAACAGGCCCAAGCATCCGTCTCACCCTGGAAAAGGCGCTCAGCTGGGAGACAGGCCTTTCACTTTAGGGTATATATAGGGGTTATGTAGGGATAACGGAAGGGAGAACGGAAACTATAGGCATTATGGAGAGTCTATAGGGGTTATGTAGGGATACTGGAAAAGAAAATGGATACTACTATAATGGGTTATATGTTTGGGCTGCAATGAGAAGGGAAAGGGGGTGAGAGTTTAAGGAGGTTTAGGGCTTAGGATTTGAGGTTTAGGGCTTGGGGTGAAGGGTTAAAGGCTTGGGGTTGAGGGTTTGAGCCATGGGTTTAGGGGTTAGGGTTTAGGGCTTAGGGTTTCGGGCTTAAGGTTTATTGTTTAGGGTCTAGGACTTAATGGAAGGGCATCCGCAGAACGATTTGACGATGTGGGAGTTTCTCGAAGTAGGGCCACCCAAAAAACCCATGGATGTATGAACTATAGACTAGACTCCTTGAAGGGGATGATATAGGGCAGTACTGTAGGGCATGCTCAGCAGTTAAGCATTTAGGTAGGGGTTCAGGCAATGGCTCATATGAGATTTATGAGACATTATAGAGGTCTTCACAAGGGATTCCACGGAAAAATTTCAGAAGCTCCTACGTGGAGCTTGGAGTTTAAGGTCTAATGCTTCGCAAGCGTAGTTTAGTGTTGAAGTTGAGGGTCCACGGGTTGCGTTTAAGGCCATGGCTGGGAAATCCGTTGCCTGCTCGAGTTTAGTATTACTACTATTACTATCAGGAACCAACATTATTAAAATTAGTACTACTCATAAAATTGCTATTATTATTACGATGTGTATTGTTCTAACTCGGGGTGTCTAGCCCAGGCCAAACATGGATCCTTCTCCTAGTTATATCCACCCACAGCAACTATAACCTGGGCCCAGTTTATGGTTTGGTGCTTGGGGCTTTATCTGCAGCCTCTACCCTCAACCCTAAACCCTAAACCCCTACACCCTAAGCCCTAGGGGGTTTTAGGGTGAAGGCTCAGGATGCCGGGGTTGGGGATTGAGGGTTTACGGTTGAGGTAAGGTTCAGCTTTTAACTGTTATCCTCGGCAGCCCAAAAGCTATCGGAATCCCAAGCGCCCCGACTATAGAGTTTGAAGCCGACATTCTATGCTGTCCTCGTGTACCTCGTGTACCTCCAGAGGACCGGCAACATGGAATTTTCAGAGCAGGGCTGAGTGAGCAGTGTTCTGTGGCGTTTGAATGTAAAGAGCATGTAAGATAATCTTACTCCAGACTTTCATCCCAAAACCAAAGCGGAAAACAACATCTTATTTGGAGGATCAGGAGCGCTTAATAAGTAGGCGAATATTGGTGATAATTGGGAGTCATTATGTGGCTTATAGAGGTCATTAGTAACCTAAACATTTACCCAGTCCACCTGACCCTTCAAATAGTCTATTTGGGGAATTCAGAGTACCAAACCCCTAATCCCTAAACCCTAAACCCTAAACCCTTAAACCCTAAACCCACTAAAATCGCTTAGGGTCTAGCAGGTTGGTGAGTTACAGGTAATTCTTTAGTGGTAGGAAGCCGGAACTTTCCTTCATATGAGCCATAGTCTAAACTCCTTGAAGGGGGGTTACGTAGGGGATTATATAGGGAACTACTATAGGGGTTATCAAGGGGTATACTAAGAGTTTAGACTATGGCTCATATAGAACCCTTTGATACATAGAATATGGGATGTAAGATCTTGATTTTGTTCATGTTTGAGGAGTTCCACCTTAAATCTACTCAAGCCTTAACCCCCATTGTTTGAGGGGGACTATAAACCCTAATCCCCCCTGAAACGCTAAACCCTAAACCTCGAAGCTCTAAACCCCAAACCCCAAACTCTGGAGCCTTCATGGGCTTGGTAGTAAACTTGGAGGAAAAGTCCAGGTCCATGAGCGTGTCCTCATCCAAATCTCTAGTGCCTCATCCCTAGATCCTGTTAGGCTTCAGGGTGTAGGGTTGGAGGTTTAGGGCTTAGGTTTTGCGGTTTAGGGTGTAGGGTTTGGGGTGTAGGGTTTGGGGTTTATGGTTGGGGGATTTTGGGGGCTTAGAGTGTCCATGAACGTGCTCTGATCCCCCTAAAGCCTAAACCTAAACGCAAAGCTCATTCCTCATCCCGAGTTAACCCTAAACCCCTAAACCCTAAAGCTTAAGCCCTGAACCCTAAACCCTAAGCCCTCAACCCTACACCCAGCAACTCTAAACCTTAAACCCCTTAACCGTAAACCCCTAAACCCTCAACCGCCTAGACCATAAGCCCTAAACCCTAAGCCCTGTAGGCCTCCAAGCCGTAGACTCGCAAAACCCCCAAAACAACCTTCCCCCACAAAGCGCAGAACAGCTAGCAGCTTTAGGGTAACGTGGTAGGGGATTAGGGTTCAGAGTTTGGGGGTTGAGGGTTTGGGGTTTAGGGTTTGGGGGTTTGGGGGTTTAAGGCTTAGGGTTTGGGGGTGAGGGTTTGAGGGCTTGGGGGTTTATGGGTTTAGGGCTTCGGGCTTCGGTCTCAGGGTTTAGGGTATAGTCCCCCTTCCGTAGGTAGACTAGGGGTATATGGGGATCTTCTTATGATTGGGCCGATTCCATTCTGTGCGCACAAGGATGTGGAAATCATACGACTCAATCAACGTCACAACAACATCTATTTGCGGGGGGACTCTACTCCTGGGTCCCTACACCAGTACTCAAGTATACCCTAAAGCCGAAAACCTAGACTTGAACCCGAGACCCATAATCTAGCCCTAAACCCTAAACCCTAAAAACCAAGGCCAATCATCCTGCTTGTATGCACCCAGCATACCGCCGACTGCACCGCCGCCGCCTGTCCACAGGCTTCAAGATAGAAAAGAAGAGGTTAGGAGGACCCTCTCGCTGTAATAGTGGTATAATAGGGATATAGTAGGACCCTATAATATAATCCCTATTATCCCTTATAGTCACTATTACAGGGTGGGGGGTCCTCCTAGTTAAGAGGTATTTAACCCTAAACCCTAGACAGCCATTTTTCAACAAAGCTGTAAGTGCTCTAGGGTTTCCTTACTGGTGCTTAGGGTTCAGGGCTTAGGGTCTAGCGTTTAGGGAAAGACGGCAATAAGGAAGTATGTTACCTGACTAGGGCTCCCAATTACCTAAATAATTAGTAGGTTACTGGGCAATATAACTATAAGGTATATAGAACCCAGTTCCCATAATTTTGGTAACTGGGAGCCCTGGGGTTACAGAGGGATCATATGAGCCATTGTCTAAACTCCTAGTATCCCCCTTAATAACCCCCTGGAATAGTCCCCTATATAATCCCCCATATATACCCCCTTTAAGGAGTTTAGACCATGGTTCATATAGGGAATATAGTCCCTTATTCCCTACTAGCCGCCGGTAAGTAAAGGGGCTTGGGGCTTTGTTGGTGCTTTTTGGGGGCCTTCGGGTTCGGGGTCTGGGCTTGGTGGTTGGAATTTAGGATTTAGGGTTTAGGGTTTTGGGTTTAGGGTTTAGGGTTTACCCAGCCCCAAACTGACATAGAACACATAAAGCCCAGCCCCCTTGAAGGGATGGGCGTCCTTGTCGAGATTCTGTTCAGGTTCCGATTTAGTTTGGGCCTCGAGTTTAGGCCAGCACTCCAGTGCGAGTAAGGACTTAGGCTTGATAGCCCTTACAAAATTGGTAATCGTAGAAATAGTAGAACTAACAGTTGTGAGAGTAGTAGTAATAATGGTAATACGGATAGTCATAACTAGGTAGTAATACTCAAAGGGTCCATGTAGCTATATAGTAGATACTTGGGCCCTAAAGTAGGTATATGGGAACCCCTTTGGGCCCAAAGTATAGACCATAT
>CAJNIZ010010011.1:0-12667 GCA_905231905.1 Symbiodinium pilosum
CTGAGGCATCAACTCTATAAATCCTACGGATTTCGAGCCTCAGATTCATATGAACCATTGTCTAAACTCCATAGTATCCCCTTAATAGCCCCTATAGTAGTCCCCTATATAATCCCCTATATAACCTCCCTTGAAGGAGTTTAGACTGTAGCTCATATAAGGTTAGGGTTTAGGGAAAGAAGCCCTTACTGGGCCCTGGGGCCCAGTATAAGAGGGATCCCTGGCTCCCTAAGATCCGTCTCCAAAATAAATGGCCCCTAATGGCTTCCTCAATAGAATGTAGAGGCCAATCTTAGTGGAATAGGGTGTGGTATACCAAACTTTCTTGGATGAGGATGACGAATCTTGGTAAGCATGTTCTACTTGGAGGTTCATGGGACTTAGTAACTACTTATAGGCCAGATAGGGGTATTACCAGAAGGGTTGCAGGGCCAGTTGTAAGCACTTACTAAGTCCCATGGACCTCCACGTACCGTAGTAGGGCCACGTACCTCGACTAAGTCTCAAACCCTCGTAGCCCCTTCTCAACCCTAAGCACCGAACCCTACAAAACCCCTATAAAGCATTAGAGGAACCACTACTCATCACCTCATTACCTAAAACCTAGACCCCTATGACCCTTAACAAGGATCTCCCATCAACCCCCACACCAACTCCCTTCTTGGGCCCATTACATCGGCGCTCTATCTGCACCCTTTCCACACTGTATAATAGTTTCCGTATATGGGCCCTAATGCGGACCCCAGAATCTTATAGCCCTTATTCCAGGCAAAGTACCCCCCATAAAGGTATGCATAATCTTGGAAGCCCTGTATCCCAATATCCCTAGAAGGTCCAGTGTCCACTGCCACTGAATGTTGGATGTTTTTGTCCATTCGATTCTCCATCCTGGGGCCCTGCGCCCCCTGCATAACCCTAATCTTCAACATCAATGTCTGGAGGGCTTGCCGTCCTGTAGCGCCTGAGAACCGTCTTGGACAAGGTAGGCAAAATATATCGAACAACAGTGTTATTTTTTTCTGACATAAGGTACTACAGGAGATTGCGTGGTTGTTCCTTGGGCTACCCAAATACAGGGAATTCTTATCTGGTCGCCAAGGCGCGGCGTTGTATGCGATTAAGTCAACTTGCCCAGGATTTTCCTGCAAGTTCGACTCACGCTCAAAAGGGCCAAGAAGGTCCCTTGAAGGGGGGTGATGTAGGCATATACAAGGAATGTAGGGATATCAGGTTTTAATTAGGGTCCAAGTGTACCATCATCCAGTACCTGTGATGGGGGTAATAGTCATAGCAGCTACGACGTATAGCATTATTGGGCACTGCAAAAGGTATAAACCGCTTCAGCAAGATTTGGCCCTCGTACGCATGCCCTGCAACCACGAGAGTGTCTGACCGGCACCAGGAAGGCGAATTTGTCTTGTATTACACCTGCTGTATTCTTATTCTAGGTATCCCCAAAAGCAACCTTGAGATTTGGACCCCCCCCCTGTGAGGACTTCTTGCAGCTGCGGGGTGGATCTGTTTTGCTGCAAAGTGAGCTTTCCATAGGGCACTGACGAACAGATCATGCCCAATGTAGCGTTGAGAAGTACAGGATTAAGTGCTTAGGTGTAAGAATTCAGCAGCGCTGATGCCTCATTTGCTGCGTTTACGAGTCCATAGGTAAGACATCATGTGATGCCTTGACGGTTTGTAACAGGGTTGCTTCCTGCGTCAGCACTTGCTTCAGCTTTCCAAACATTGCTTATCTTGCCATTCGTATTGCTATTACTCCTATGATTATTACTCTCAACCCTAAAGTAATATCATTACTATTACGGTTGCTATTAGTAGGAATCACTATCTGGATCTTGAAGCTCTGAGCTTGATAAAATCCTCCATCCTATCACCACTGCAGGTACTTCCCCAAATTGCCTCCTATCTGGACCTGAATGAAGTTCCTCTCTTCATCCAAGTCCAGGCTCAAATGGCGCTCAGAAACTACCCTACGAGCCTATTACCAATGTCCGGTTGAGGGTTCCTGACGACATGTTTGTGCCAAGAATCCTGAACCATGCTGATTTTGCTAATTGTTGGTAGTCACTCCATTACTCTGAACCGTATCGTATATTCCTCAATGCAGGCTCCGAAGACGAGCAAGCGGTCCTGACAAAAGCGACGAAGCCGTGCCAGGGCAATGTCCCACCTGACTTGGCCACGGGTTTATGGTTCATGGATTTAGGAATCACGGGGTCTAGGCTTTTGGGGATTTAGGAACTGCCCTTCCCAAAACCAACATTCAACCCAAACAACTGGAAGGACCGTAGTTTTTGCAAGCCCCTTTTTGTCCTCCTAGAATCCCCCTTAATACCCCTCAAAAGAGTCCGTATATATTATATAACCCTCCTTAAGGACTTTAGACTCTAGCTCATGTTACTTTGGGTGGGGGGAGTGTACTCGCAGGTCCGCGGCACTTAGGAAGAACATGGCTCTTGCCAAACAAAGCACAACCCAATTCTGAAACCTTTACACGCCGACAGACTCGCGCGCTTCTTGAAGAGGCCTTTGCCGGGTTCCATGCTGGTTCAAGACTAAACCTCAGGGCCTTTAAACCCTGAACCCTCTTGAACCTGCAGAGTCCAACCTGCGGCCCTTCTCGCAGGCAGAGAGGGCGGTGCTGACAAGGATGGTGTCCTCCGTGGCCTCTGATTTTGGCTTCTTGTGTTGTGAGGTTTGTAGCTCTGACTCTCAAAGTTTTGGTGCTAAGGGCTGGAAAAGTGAGAGGCTGCTGTCAGCGCGGTGGCCCTTGCCCGATAGGCCAGGTAGGCTTCCTGGTATGCCATCACAGAAAGTTACGGATCAAGCTACAACTGTTCAGAAGGGCGTCGTCAGGAGAGTAACAGGCCAACCCACGAGTCAGGGTGCGTGCCACGACTACTACCGCACTCAGAATCTAATCACAAACTGTTGCCATCCATGCCGGGTCGAAGAGAAAACTTCCGCAAAGCAGACCTGTTTTGGTAACCTTCGTGATTTGTTCTCGCTCGTCGTGTGCCTAAAGGAGCACGAAGCTTTCCCACTCAATAGTTCGCAGAAGAGGAGTGCTCAGGCAGGCTTTACCCACCACAAGACTTCATAAGCTTGGGATAATGAAAAAGAAAATGGAAACAAACTACTATATAGTCTGTGGGGTTATAATCCCAGGCTGATATAGTCCCCCTCAAGTAGATAGAATATGTGGTATAGGGGGATCTTGTTATAATATACCCAAAGCCATGTTCTGTCTACTTAAAGGGGACTAGAATCTCTCCAAGCCGAAAGGCTCGACGAACCCAAGCACTGCGCCATGGCAAACTGCATGCAGTATGGATGCCACAGCCCAGAAGCTCTACACCCTAAACTCGGAACCCTTTAGCTCTAAAATCCCTGAACTTCGACCCCCCTCGCCAAGCAGGCGCCTCCCAAGATGCTGACAAAACCAACTGAAGGGCTGGTTGCCATTCGTGACCCCTCTCCTTAGAGGTGCACGGTTGTTGCCAGGCCTCGCTTTGTTATTAGCTGCTGCTGCTGCTGCTGCTGCTGCTGCTGCTGCTGCTGCTGCTTTAGGCTGCTGCTACTACGATAACCAAGACGACCACGATTCTTTCCCTAAGACTCCATGTAGGTACTATTTTTAGACATTAGGGCCCAATGTAGATATTATCTATAGACTTAGAGCCCCATGGTCTTATTTTGGCCAAACTGCTCCCTCGAGCTCAATGCTCACTACCATTCCAAAGTTCTGGGCAGGACAGGCAAAATGCAGTAGTGAAACGTCCTGGAAGGGGTTATATAAGGGTTATGTTGGGGTTATGTTGGGGTTATCTTGAGGTTATATTGGGGTTATATTGGGATAATGGAAAATAGAATGGAAGCTACTATTTAGTGTTTAGGGGCTGATTTACCTAAACCCTAAACCCTAAACCCTAAGAGATCCTGAATGACCGCGGGGCATGAGTCGATTGATGGCTTGTGTATCTCGGGGGCTTGCTGACCGACAACGGTTTAGGGTTTAGGGTTTAGGCAACAGCTTCCTCCAGCTGTGACCTACTACAGTCCGAAACCATTTGCGGGATCCCTTCTGGTCTACCTGACAGGTAATTCACGCACTGCACATGAGTACCCATGAACTTGCCACAGGCAGGTTTTGGTACTTGTGGGTCACATGCAATGATATTGCGGGTGAGGTCTTCAAATCAGCATGTTGCAGGGCTTGCATTTTGATGAAGGCCTGCCTGGCTTAGCATGGTACGGTTGAGAGCCCGCCACCCCAAACCCCGAACCTTAAGCCCCCTGAATCCTAAACCCATAGTCTCCCACCCCAAATACGCTACATCACACTAACCTTCAAGGAATTTAGATTATAGCTCAGGGTTTTACTGTAAGTAGCAAGCTTCGCAGCAGCTGGTGGCAGAGCCGTAAGCAGCCAAGTCAGTTTCCAAGGCCAAAGGCCTGAATCACGTGCGATTTAGGACTTAGGGTTCAAGGATTTTGCTCACCCTTAAGTAGATAGAATATGGAATTGACCAAGTATTATAATCAGATCCCCATATTCCCCACATTCTATCTACTTAAGGGGGACTATAAGGGTGTAGGGTTCAGGGTGCAAGCTTTAGGTTTGTGACTTGTGCTATAATATTCTAGAAAACAGAAGTCTTTCCCAACACTCTGCCGCTGCAACCGGTAGATATCGCTTGCCCCCTGTATTGCTCGAGCGGAGAGGGCTGCTGCTTGAAGCAGGTGCGGAAGGGTGAGGTTTAGTTCTTAGGGTTTAGTTGGGTTTGAGCGGTCAAAGGCTTACAAAGGCTTACGCGCCATATGGATAAAGTGCTCTTCAGTCAGGCTCTGGACTTCTCCAACGGAGCCTTCTGGGATACACAGGCTCCTCCTGGCGGGTCCAGGGGTAGGTTAGGACTGAAGGTTTTCGTGATTTGGAGCTTTAGCACTCGCATCTTATAGGCGGGGAAACATGCGGAAACGCTTTGTGGGGAAAGGCTTTCGGTTGAAGAGCTCTGTGGCGAAGAGATACAAACTTGAACCAATCCTTCACCCCGGGCCCAACAGAAACATCTAAATCTCAAGCCATAAAGCCTAAACCCCAAGCCCTCAACCCTAAACCTTAAGCCGCCCTAAACTCTAGACCCTAAGCCCGAAACCCTAACCCTAAACCCTAAGCCCTTAACCCTAAACCCTAAGCCCTAAACCCAAACCCTAAACCCTAAGCCCTTAACCCTAAACCCAGAATCTGATCCTCAAGCATTCTGGCCTCATGCTCCGAAGCAAGGACAGTCCTTGGTCCCAGTCGCCAGCTTTTGCCTCATCTGCTCGAGCAGTCTGTCGTTGGCATAGTCCCTCTTAAGTAGATAGAATTCAGGGGCTATATTGGGATAATGGAAAAGATAATGGAAGCTACTGTTTAGGGTATAGGGTTTGGGGTGCATAGTCCCCCGTAAGTAGATAGAATCTGCGGTCATACTGGGGTGATGGAAAAAATGGAAAGTACAATTCAGGGTATAGGGTTTAGGGTGCAGAGTCCCCCTTAGGTAAGTCGATAGAATATGGCTTTGGGTATATTCTAATAAGATCCCCCTATACCCGATATTCTATCTACTTAAGGGGGACTGTAGATTGATCTGTCTATTTGGCTGTGGACGGAGGGAATCTTGCACCACCCTATAGATTTTGCAGCCCAGGAGTTACTGTATTCTGCGGGTTCTGAGTGGTTCAAAATTTCCTTCATCCACTGTATCCCGGATTTTGAGGCGCAGGGCCGAGACGTCGACTAACAGAGTGGGCTACTTCTCTCACCCAGACCCCTACCTACATTATTATTATTGCTATCATTGCTATTATTACTATTCTTGCTACTAACTATACTTGCATGGAGTTCTAGACTCCACAGCGAATCCACAGGCCCTGATCTCTCCGCCAGGCCTGCATATGAGCTATAGGCTAAAAAACTTCTTAACGGGACTATGTAATTATATAAGGGGTTACATAGGGGAGTAGTATAGGGATTCTTAAGGGGGCTACTAGGAGTTTAGGCTATAGCTCATATGGGGGTATCAATGAACCAATGGTCCCTTTGAGGGGCTCACATGAGAAGTTTCACATTACTTTATGTATGTAAGAGGGACTCCTATTTCTGAAGACCGCTTCATGTGAACAACCACGGCTAGAAACTGTTGCAACAGGTTGCCCCCGCAAGTCTGAGAAACAGCGGCTTGGAGGACGACCCGAAAGGCAGGCATTTGCAGCTGCAAGCATGATATCAGAAAGGCCTAATCCAGCGGTACCCTTTCTGCATGGTCCCGATGCGCATCCCTGAAAGAGACCCTGCCCTTAGAATCCACACACATAGCAATTTGCCGAACCCTAAACCCTAAACCCTAACGGAATCCTTTTGCCATCAAAAAAAAGAATGATGGGAGGTCGGGGAGGACAAAGAAGGCAGGCTGGGTTTTCTCGGTACGAGGGCAGGATGTTTAGGGTGTGGGGTTTAGGTTTAGGGTCTGGCTCGAATGCCTGACCTGGAGATTTGAGATTTGATATGCAGGGTCAAGTGACTCAGAGCTCTAGGGAAATCTCTCCTGCGGTTACTATAACCTTGAAAGCTCACACCTCCAAGCAAAGAATAAGAATGTATTCCCCCTACTTTTTCCCTTGGTGCCTGAACCTACCAGGGGAAAGGTACCACTTGGTAAATACCCACATGTGATGGTTTACATATTGCGTTTGGCCACCACAAAATATGCTCCGAACAGCGGTACCCCTAGTTCTTGCAATCCATAGTCCTACAAACCACTGTAACGATGTCATCTTCCATTTGGTTCTCAATTGATATGGCAATATCCCTGACTCTTTAAAACCTCCATATGTTAGTTTCCCTAAATTACTGTTCCCAAAATGGGGGAAATTTATATAGGGCCCCGTATTATACTGGGAACCCAAATATAGGACCCCGTATTATAGGGAATTTAGACCAATCCCCATATACCTTGTCAAAGTCGAGCTGCAGTTGCACTTATTGCCGCATTGCTGCAGATTCTGCTTGCTTCCAAACCTTCCTGTAACCTTCAGGCACGATCCGACTGTTGCTTTGGTTGAGGCTTTAGGGTATAGGGTTAGGGTTGAGGGTTTAGTGTCTAGGGTTTAGGGTTTAGGGCACCACCCTAAACCCTAATAGGGAAGAAGATGAGCCATTGCCTAAACTCCTTTTATCCCCCTTAATAACTCCTGAAGTAGTCTTTTATATAACCCCCCTTAGGGAATTTAGATTATAGCTCATATTGGAAGAGTGACCTACAGTCCCGTGGTGCCACCTCAGGCTTCCTAAGGCTGTATCATTTTTTTCGCTTTGAATCAGCGCCTCGGCCCATGGAAAGCAAAAACCCCTTGAATATATTTATATATGGCTATATAGAGATGATGGAAAAGAAAATGGAAGCTACTATTCAGGGTTCTGTATAGGGAATAAAAGGATAATGGAAAAGAACATGGAAGCTACTATTTAGGGTTTGGGGCTTGGGTTGAAATATCCTGTCCGTTTCAACCTCTATTGCGCAGCTGCGGGGTAAGGGCGGTTGCTTGGGGCTTTTCTGTCGCCTGCAGGGCCCAAAACTTACTGCAGCGATGATATTTTGCGGCCATGCCGTGTGACCGTGACATATGGATTGTATTTCACCCAAATGCCTGTTCCCAAGTGGCCTTCATGAACCGTGACATATGGATTGTATTTCATCAAAATGCCTGTTCCCAAGTGGCCTTCATGAAAGTTAAGTTTTGCTGTATTTCCCTCGTAGACTCACAGGGAACCTGTATAAATAGATTCCCCAAAGGGCCATTAATCCGCATATGACTCAAAACGTCTGCAGCTTCAAGCAGAGGGCGGCGTGCTGGCACACAATCTAGGGCTTGCTAGGGTTTGGGGTTTAGGGCCTGGAGTGTAGGTTTTACTCCTAAGGGTCCAAGTGCCGAATACTCAATCACTTACCCAAACCCTGTACTATAGTTACTATCACCCTAAACCCGAGTAGCTCAATATTGGGTACTTGGACCTTTTGGGTACTTGAATCCCCATGTTATTCGATGATGTAGAAGTCCCTAATCACCAAATCCCCTGGGCCGTAAACTAGAATGTGGGAGTGCACGACAAGAAGTTGACAAAAAGAGCTGAGTTAGGCCCTCATTTCGACAAGTCTGAAAGTGGTCAGGGGCAAAGAACGCAAGGGCGCAAAGAACAAATAGATAAGCCTTGATAATAAACTGACCATCGTATGCCCTCATGAAGACTCGGAGTCTCGTTGCTACCCATAGTTTACCGAATAATTTGCTTACCTCTGCACAAGCTGCGATGTGTTCATTGTCTCTCGGATTTTGACACTGCACCCAGGACCCCCTTCAAAACCCAAACCCTAAGCCCTGAACACTAAAGCCTAAACCCTAAGCCCTAAACCCTAAGCCTTAGACCCTAATCCCTAAGTCCTGAACACCTAAAACCCAAAGCCCTAAACCCCCCTAAACCCTAAGCCAAAGGCTCTAATCCCTAAGCCCACTGCAACCTTGCCGCATGTGGGCCGCCGCTGCAAGAGCCAGCCGCCACTTCAGACCCAAGTCCTTAGGGCTTAGAGTGTACCTAGAAAACCCTTTGTTACCCATAATAATGTGCTACTTTAGCCCAAAGTAGTAGGAAATTACGGGGAAGTTGCCTATAACTCTGGGCAACTGGCTTTCTAGGTAGGGTTTGGGGTAATTTATAATTATCATTTCAATTCCCAATTCAAGGCCATTTTGGTACTATCTCCTATATAAACCACCATTTAGGGTGAGGTTGCTTTAACCCACTAGGATTTTAGGGTTCAGGCTTTGGGGGTTCTTACGGCTTCGAAATTCGGGTTTAGGTAGGACTTTGGTTTGAATACGGTTCAGGTTTTGAGTTACGGGTGGTTCGTTCTTTGGCCCTATACAATGTTCCAAGAATTGTGAACTTGAGGCTTTAGGGCTTAGTTACGGGCTAGTGGGCTTACCTAAGGGTAATGGAGAATCACATGGACAAGAAAAATCAAAAGGAAATGGAGACTTGAATGAGGGATTTCTAGGGCTTAGGGCCTAGGGCTTTTAGGGTCAGAATCACCAATGTACCTTAAAGCATGGCTGCTTTGTACCTAATGGTTTGGTGTCTTTGCCGTTTTCAAGGGTCTAGGTCAAGGATACTCTCGGGAACGCAACCTGACTCTTGGGAAGTGTAGAATAAAGCTACTACGAAAGAAATGACGCGCCTCACCTACAACCCGACCTACCATCACCTCTTACAGGTCACAAGCGCTTGATCAAGCCACCTCGAGACGGATCACCCGATTGATCATCCGGTGCGAGTTCTCAGGTGTCCGTTACCACCGTAAGAATACTGCTGGATCTCAAAAAAAAGAACTTGTAATAGCTAAAGTTGGGAGTGTGGTATTTGCAGCCGGATGCCCAAACCTAACCCTCGGACAACTCCACCACCGACGAGGTTAGATTTAAGCTAGCCTAAAGGGTTTAGGGTTTAGGGTTTGGGTTTAGGGTATTTTGAAAGGGTGGCACAAACTGGGAAGTGCTGTAATGTACCTAGTCATGGTCATGAAGTCGTACTACCACCAGCTACGGGGGGTTCCAACAAATTGAATCCAGTTTGAGGGGTTCCCTGTAAGTAGTAAGGGTCATGGGACCTTTATAACAATTTTGTGGCTATATCGGGATCTCCTATTTGAGGACACTACCCTATACTTTTGGGAGCCGATCCACGTGACCTTCATCACCTCAAAGACCAGGCGCGCAGGCGTTGAGAACAGCACCATAGGTTACGCCATCCACGCGCAGTGCGGAATGCCTCTGGGGTCAAGGCAAACAAGAGGCATACTCCAGGGGCCGACATAGGTGCCAATATTATTTGGAGGTCCGCCCAAGGCATCCTGTAACGTAAACATAGCTAAACAAGTAATCTAGGACCCGAATAGGGCAGTCATTGAAGCGCCTACATTATGTGCCCTCAACCGCTCCGAAAATAACAAGCAGGGCGGGCGCCCCAGATTCTGCGTGGAAAGATTCTTCCAAGTCAAACAAAGTAGACCGTTTGTTATGTGTAACGCCTCCAGTTCTAAGAGATGCATGGAACCCAACAAAGACACGGCTTTGCCCGTGGCTCCCCAACACTATCCCTTAGGCAAACCCCACCCCTGTAATAGCGGTATAATAGGGTTTGGGGTTTAGGGTTTAGAGTGGTATAGTAGGAAGATAAGAGCGTCCTAATATGGTAAATTACCCAATTCCCTTAAGGTCATTATTGCATGGTGGGGGCTCCACCTAAACTATCCCCTACAATGTTACTACTTGCTCGGCAAACAGCAGGGAGCTGGGTTCAGAAGAAACAGCAGGATAAGGCGTTTTCGGGCTTCAGCTTGCGGGCGTGACAATTGCGACCACTGCCCCACTGAGTAACCCTAGGGATCCAAATAGCCCAATGTAAGCATTATTTACACACTTTGGGGCCCAATGTAGGCATTATTTATATACTTGGATCCCTAGGGTAACAGTGTACAAAACACCGCCCGATTCGCAAAGTTAGGCATTGACAAGAGATGTTCGGTTGCCTGGATAGGTCAGGTGCCTAGCACTGAACTCATGCATTGCAGTCATAATGTAAGGCAGCACTCTGAGAGAGTGTCTGCAAGCTATCGCCAACATCCCCGCAAGGATGTAGATGCAGCTGCCCCAGGCTAGCATACATATGGTGCGAGGAAAAGGCATCATCATAAATCATGCTGTTGAAAGGCTAGCAGCTAGCCGACTGCCGACGCAGCATCTTCACATACTTCAGACTGAATCTTGACGTGGAGCTCCAACTCAAGCTTCAACTATTAAGATGAGGCACGACCGTCTTCGGGGCCTGAAGTCTACATATCATACCTAGTTGGAGCCCTGGGGCGTCTAAACCCTTGGCCAAAAGGAACCCTTGCAGAAACTCATGCATCCTCTGCGAATTGCGGCCTTGCCCCAGCAAGGCATTCGACCGCCGAATTCCAGAGCTCGGCCTCTTTGGCAGGAAGACTTGGACCTCTACCTACTCAAAGGGAAGCCAAGAGAGATATCGGACAGGAAGGGATATGGGGTTCTGGGTTTGGAGGGCTTCAAGTATGTAAAAAGGTCGCAGAATGTTCACTTTGGGTCCTGAAGCCAATCTATCATACCTACTCCTAGAGCTCCCAGTTGCCTAAATAGTAGGTTACTGGGCTATGTAAGTATAGGGCATACAGAACCCAGTTCCCCTTCATTTAGGTAAATGGAGCCCTAGGGTACTCTGGGCCATATAGCAGGGTACAGGCCGGCTTGGCGAGTCTGTGAGGACCAAAAGGGTTTAGCATCCCCCCTATTCTCCGCCCCTAGATAATCCTCTATAGAATCCCCTATATAACCCCCCTTCAAGGAGTTAGGCTTTAGGATTATGTAAACCAGTTGAATTCAAAGCTCGATGAGGGAGAGCTTTCACAAGGACTACGGATCTCCTCGTGTCAGGGCTTTGCTTAAGAAGAGTAAACTGGCAACTCCAAACAGGGAACCCCAAGAACACAGTAGGAAAAGAATAGGAATGTAAGGACCCTTGCAGGTGTACACCCTTTATTGCCTATGATCCACGGCTGCCAAGTAGACATACTTCCCGACACTTTAAGTGTGCTGCCAGGGCTTTAGAAACTGCAGCAGCAACAACAAGGGTTTGGGACTTGCTGACTTGGTTTAAGGTTTTCAGGGTTTAGAGTGCCTCGGAGCTTCTGTCACTCTTGTCTCACAGGCGGGAATTGCGGAACTCTGTTTCAATGACCAGCTTGGTAAAGCCTAAACCCTGAATATGCGCAATCAAGCCTCTAAGCTTGAAAACATATGTTTCGCCCTTCTCAGGTCTTGCAATGGACAACGCTTTGTCATCCTATTCGGCGTTGCGTTTGAGCAGCTTGCACCCACGGTTTGGGGTTTGGGGTTTAAGGAAATTTCTTGGGGCTTGCCCAAAAATGGCAATCCCTCTTTTCATAGGCCCCAACAATACAGGGTTCCTTGGAAAAGGAACTTCCAACAGCGGCCCGGCCCTTGATGCTTGGAAACCACCACAGGTCTACCAGATCCGAAGACCTCACCCTAAACCCGCCTAAACTCTGACCCTGAACTTTTAATCCAAATTCCTTGCCACTGCGGCTTAATTCACCCAAAAAGCAACTTGGTGCTTTCTGGACAGGCTCGCAACCCTAAACCATCGTTAAAAAGGGTTTAGGGTTTAGGGTGCCGAGGATCAGTAGAAGAAGTGGGGAAGCTCTACGCTGCGGTACATGGATTGCTATAAACCTAAGTGTCAAACTATTAAATAATTGGGTGCTAGGGCTTCTGATAGTAATCCCTTCCTCATATTAATAACCCCCCCTAATAATAAATAATAAATCCGGGACCCTAAACATTCCTCATGAGCATTTTTGAAGGGGCTGTACTAATATTAAAAGGAGCCAGACCATAATGAATTAGGGGGAGGTTTGAGGTCATTAGGGGGGTATAATAGAAAATCCAAAGGAATTAGGGATCCCCTTGACATCCGAGGTTTTGGTTAGATTTTCATATGGTTTTATAAAGG
>CAJNIZ010010013.1:0-12664 GCA_905231905.1 Symbiodinium pilosum
TCCCGTTTATTGCATGATAACAATGATATCATTGCTTATTGAATTATAGACCTCTGGTTTGATGGTTGCCCCTTGCAACTTTGGAGGAATGTTCAGGGTTTCAAGATCTTGAAAGTCATCGTATACATAAAATATACAAAATATGGTGTTTCAAAAACCCAGGCCCCACAGCCACCTGCTCTCTTAGTTTTCGGGGTTTTGTGGAAGGGTTCAGGGCCGGGGGGGGCTCCGGATGATTCAAGCTACAGGGCCAGCTCCAACAACGCGAACACTGCAACACTTTCACAGAAGTTGAATTTCCCTTAGGAGCAGTATCCTACGTATCCTTTCCCGCTAACACTAAACACCTACATGTTCCTGTAAGCGACCTGAGAGACTGGGGAACACTTTTGACATTGGGGGTGGGGCAGGTGCTTTTTGCCCCTGGGAAGGGCGCGTTTGCCACCTGCACTGTTGCTTTAAGGGCTTCAGGATTGTGTACAGGTGGGTTTGTACCCTGGGTGGGTTTTAGGATCCTTTCAGGGAACCCTAGGAGCCTAGGAGATTACATTGGTTGACATAGCTACTACTTTGGGGCCATTTAGGCAAAACTTTTTAGGGGTGCAACCTTGGGAGTGCAACCCTGTAACCCTGAAAGTGACCATGAACCTTCCTAAACCCTAAATAGTAGTTTCCATTTTGTTTTCCATTATCCCAATATAGCTCTACTGTAACCCTAATATTACCTGGATGGGAACCCTCTTGAACCCTAAGATGGCAGGCTCTCTCTCAGCATGTGGTGGCTGCGATGGCATGGTAGACAGTTCGCAAAGCTTGGCAACCGCCTTGGAGGCTGGGTACGGGACCACGCCTTAAGGTTTAGCCTTCGAGGTGTAGGATTTAGTCTTTTGGGTTCACGCTTCAGGGGAACCCTAAACTCTATGTAAATAACCCATTATAGTAGTTTCCATTTTCTTTTCCATTATCCCCATATAACCCCAATGTAACCCTAACATTTAGGGTCTAGGTCCGAGATGGTAAAGGGTACTTGAGAGCATGTTGGGCTCCCGGGGAGCTTCTGTTGGGTGTATCGAGGGGCAAAATCTCAGAACGGGCCAGTCGCGAGTTAAGGGTTTTGGGTTAAGGGTTCGGTTTAGGGTTTAGGTGGCTGGTTAACATGGAAGTAGCCGGGAGTCTACCCAGTATTCGTCTCAACTGCTTTATGCCCGCGAGGGTTTGGATGGAGGTATGCTTACGAAGATTGTGAATGAGAAGTAGAAAGCAGCCCGTGACCTCATCAAGTGGCATGAGCTGTAATCAGCGCCTTATGTTTTTGTCTCCCACCCTCCGTTTCAAAATTGTGCTGCGAATGCAGTATTCCCCTGAACCCTAAACCCTGAACCCTGAACCCTAAACCCTAAAACCCACTGACAGGGGCACATCTAGGCAGTCTAATTTGGAACGCTGGTTGACCTAGAAGGTGTTGATTTTGCTGCTGCTTTTGTCGCTGCAAGTTCTTTCCTGGACCGTTCAGTAATGCATCTTCGGGACATATTCATGCCACGGAGAAAAGGTCCGATAAAAAACACCTCAAACCCTTCAATCCTAAACCTTCACCTGGGGGTTGCCGGGGAAGGCGGGGACCCTAAACTCGCAGCGGCGAACGCGAAAGCAAACCACGTTTTCTCCGAGTGGAATTTTGGCTGGGTAGCAGGGGGCGAAAGAGTGGTATTGGAAGTTTCTTTGTTTGGTTTAGTTTCGGAAACCATGTTTCAAAAACGATGTGTTCTGGAGGACCCTTCTGCTTCCATACCTGCCTGTATCTTGCGCAAATTTGGAGGCCAACAGGCCAAAAGCCGTGCAAACCGCCGTAAACGCATTCGATGAACTTACAGTGATCAGGGCGCACATCAGATCATGCCAAGCTTGTCTCTTGGCTGGGTGGATGTTAATGAACTTAGATTAAGTTACTTTAATCAGGAAACCCTATTATTTACTAGATACCTTTATTATGGTAACCTAATTCATGTTCCTTAACAGCAACCCAGTTTAACTCAAAACCATCCTGCTTTCTCCAGGCTTCGCTGAACTTTTTGGAGCCTTTGCCTGAGGAGAGGCAGGTACATGCAAACTGCAGCTGGGTACAAGAAGAGTGTCAGCAGTTGTAGCATGGTGCTGGCGGCGTCGGTGCCGGACCTACCAACAGGACCTTATATAGCTGCCTCAACGATTCAAACCATTTTGTTCCACAAGTCGTGTATAAGATACCTGGAATAGTTCGAAGATTTGGTGATCATTTAGGCCCCTTTATTGCATGCTGTAGGCGCCCAGTTTTATCATATCGGAACAGGAATATAAGATTGAGGGTCTAGAATTTACTTTTAGGCGGATTTACGTAGGCTTTTGGAAAGAGGAGAGCTAGTTGCAGGCGCGGTATCTGAGACAAGGCTCCGCAGGCAATCAGAGTATCCCACCAAACTTACTGGGTCTTACCAGCTTATAGGGCCCAAATATGTGGAGTATACGGTGGTTGATGCCTTCACTCAAGCTTCAGCGCGAGAAAGCGAACCACGACCTCTTGGCATGAAAGCGTCTTGCTGCTTCGTCCAGGAGTTTGCTAGCGTTAACATCCTAGTGTGTACTGGCCAAGATGAATGCACAACACCCCTCCCCGGTTTCTAGCAAGATGCTTGCAAGTAAGTGGTCCAGAAATCCTTTCGGCCCTAAACACTCAACTGTGCCTGTTTGTCCGGCAGCTCACCTGGTTGTCGAGGCATCTCTTTTTGAAAGCACTTTGGTGGTGATCCCTCAAACCTTGATCCTAATCTCAGCAATCAACATGCTAACTCCTGAGCCATGCACCATATCGCGCACACCCTGAGGCCTGAATCCGAAATGCAAGCCAATGAACTCACATAGTCCATTCTCAAAATCACCGTTTAGCGGGATGGCACGTCACTGCACAACACCGTAGCACCTTGCGACACTGCGCTTCAGTGGAATGTTTTATTCTGCGAGGATTTTTTTGCCAGATTTCATGGGATTGACATGCCGCAAGTCTTTTTTTTTTAAATGTTCCTTGTGACTACCTGCAAGGGACCGCATTTGTTGCTGAGAGCACATGCCTCAGCTATCACAAACTTATCAGCTCTGCTGAGAACGGCATGTTGCTTGTACAGACATTGCGAGACTCTTAGCACGAAAAGCTGCCGCAACAGCTCCTTTCCAGGAACGTACAACAAACATGGCCTTCACACATTAGGTCCCTGGCGGAAAATTGGCAGCCAGCCGAAACCAACTTAAAGGCAAACAGCATACTGCTGAAGTGACGTGTCGCAAAACGTGACGGTGTTGTATCGCTTGACATGAACTTGCTTTGCTGACCCCCAACACGTCCCCAGCCCCTACGCACCCCAACGCTCTACATCAATTCCTGAAAACTACATATTTCTGAAACCTCACAGCATTAAATGGCCCTTGGGCCACATCCCAAACCTAAAGTCGAAATCATGAGCTCTGAGCCAAGAGCCCAACCCTCAACCCTTAAATTCCCCCCGCCCTGAACCTTCAGGTCGAAACCCTAAAACCCTACATCCTGAACTGATATGAGGCATTCAGCAGCTTGATGCAGTTGTCAAGCAAGTGGGAGCAGAGTGGGAGGTCCAGGCCAGCACTGTGTAGTTTAGGGTTCAAGGTGACTTGTTTCTGGGGTTTAGGGTTCCCAGATCACCCAGTACCCCTTAACTCAGGGACGTGCTCTACAGGTGTTGAGTCTTTTTGCATGCTGGCCTCTTGCCAGACACTTACAGTCAAAAGTCTTTCCCTTTCATAGGTCCGTAATATAGCGACAAAGATCATATTCCCTTTTTAGAGCTTATTCTGCATAAATTCCCTGTGGCCTCGGCTGTTCCGGAGGCGTTCGGGAGTGCGGCGAACGGTTTCTTGTCTCGCGGCGCTGATCTGGACGTCACGTGCTTTAAGACCGACAACCCGGACCGCCTTGGGCTGATCAGGGTTTAGTGTTTAGGGTTTAGGTATACTACCTTAATGAAGCAGAACCAAATGGAAAAGCAAATAGAAGATGCAATGGAAGTTGGAGGCTTCAGGGGTGCTCTGGGTTTAGTGTTCAGGGTTTACTTAACTCTCGATAGCAAGGAACGAAGGAATGGATGGCTATAGTAGTCCTTGTATCCTCAATTATATAGTACTTGCCATTTTGCTTTTCCTTTCCTTTATTTTCGGCTAACTAAGAGGTAACAACGTAGAAATGGAAAAGAGCATGGAAGCTACTATGTTGCTTGCACTTTAGTTTTGAAGGACAAGAAAGACAAACATTACCAGTGATTACAGAAGTAGATGAATATTTATCTTTATGCATATATGAATACATTTACACACATATATATATATATACGTGTATATATATATATAGATATAGATATATGCACATCTACAGGCTAGTGTTGGAATAATTTGCAGACACAGTCACGTGATGGGATGTAATGCAGGTAATCCTCAAGAATGGGCCTCCAATGTTCATTTTGCTAAATCTTGGTCCTTGGTATCCTTACCATGCGTTCGCCCAAGAGGGGATCCTGAAGTTTTAGATTCAAGGTTCCATGGGCCTTAAATTGAGGGTGGCCGCAGGGTTCGGCAGCTTTTTCGAATTCGTATTCAAGCTCAGAATCAGGGGGCCCATGTGAGGTTACTGGCAGGGTGAGGTAGTGGGCCAGCAATGGTTTCAAACATGTGTTTTAACGACCCTTTTCAAGGATCATTGTACCAATCAATGGTTATTGCAGGCATCAAAAGGATGATCCCCAGTGTCATGTAGACGCCTGAAATCTTCTATCAATATCATCCCTGACAACCCTTGCAGAATCACAGTACAAAATGCTCGGAAGCCCTATTCCAATCCTGAAAAATGAACCCCAACATTGCCCTTCGTTGTTCTTGAGTGCTGGGATGCTTGCGCGAGCTTTTCGTAACTTGGCGCCCAGACCCTAATTAAACCCTGAACCCCAATAAATGCAGCCTTCCAGTTAGTATGGAGTTTGTGCGGTGAAAGGTTTAATTGGAGATTCAGGGTGATAATGACTTAATTATAACTTGTACATGTAGCCTACTTGTAACCATATTCATGAGCTCAGACCCTGAACCGCCAAGTAACCCCTAAACGGTGTGGCTCCTCTGAAGACTCCAGTATACGCCCCATGGGAGCTCTGACTATTTCTTCTGGGTTGCTGTTAGGAAATTTAAGAATTTGTTACCATAATGTGTATGTATAGTAAATAAGCTTTCCGCAATATAGTAACTCAAAGTAAATTCCTTAACAGCAACGTAGTCTTTGGGATTCAGGGTTCAGGGTTCAGGGTTGGGGGTTTCAGGTTTAGAGCCCCGGGTTCCTTGGTTTGGAGAGTGCCTATCATAAAATCCTACACCCGAAACCAAACCCTAAACCCTAAACCCTAAACCGTCATTGTCCGGCCTGCATCCTGGAGGACCAGGACAGCCAACGGTCAGTGCAGGAGCTCAAGTACCGCATCCTACCCCTGCTGCGTCAACAGCCGGCTTTTAAAGTTACTCAGGACTGATCTCAGGGTTGCCCTTAGTGTCCCCCATGAAGGACGGCCCATGGGGAGAGGGCTTGTTTGAGTTGGTGACGGCAGACCCTAAACCCTAACTAGAACCAAAACGGGCATCTCCTGCTGTCATTTCGTTTGGAGCTTCGCCATCTTCAGCCAACCCCACCACGACATGGTTCAGGGTTTTGGATTTAGGGTTCAGCGTTTAGGGTTTAAGAATTTAAGGTTTAAGGTCTAGGGTTTAAGGTTCAGGGCTTGGGGGTTGGGTTCATCGGAGGTCTGGTGTGGCCTTTACGTTGCAGGCTTAAGATTGAGGTTCCAGCATATGACGCCTGCGGAGCTTCTATCCGCAGGTTTCTTTTGTGTTTCGTGGTCCGGTTCAAGCTAAGGAAAAGCTCGCGACAAAACCAGGTATTCTCTCATAGGAGGTTAGGGTGTAGGCTTTAGGTTCAGGGTGTAGGTTTAGGGTTTAGGATTAACACACAATTTTCAGGCGCATGTTTTTTTCCCAGTTGCAACGACATGAAGAAACTTCCAATTATCTTTTCAGAATTCCCCTGAACCTTCAAGTACATCAATGATGGAGAATCAAATTAAACAAGCTCGGACAATTCACTGGAAACTGGGATCATTATTCCACAGGGATGAGGGATTCAACCTTACACGGCAGGAATTCATTCTTGGTGCCTAGAAAAGGTTGTAAGCAGGAGGATCTTAAAATCATGGTAGAATCCCCAAAATGCCGGAAACGCACAGCGCACGATTTCGGGGATCCTTCTCTTGATCCTTACATCGAAGGCAATCACAAAAGAGGAGCTACCATGTAAGCCAGCTTGTTATACCGCGTGACTGATAGCTTGGCTGTGCTCACCAAGAAAGTAAGTGGGTTACAGATACCTGGACCTTCAAGTTGGAAGCTGAAAGCGCTGAACCCCGAACCGCAAGCCCTGCAGACGTAAACCCTAAACAAAAAAAGCAGTTCTGGGTGCCAGCAAGCGGAATTGCAGTACAAGTGAAAATACGAACTGCCAGTCCCAGTTTGCACATAAGCCTCCTCAACCACCAAGCTGCAAACCCCTGACCCTAAACCCTGAATCCCCAAGTCCCAACTTCAAATCTGAGGCCCTAACCATGGCCCCCTAAATATGTGCCGAAACCTGTTTCCTGGGTCCTAACTATGAGCCCTTACCTGGGCTTGTAGGGTTTATAAGGTATAAAATAGGTTGAAAGGCCCCATACCAGGCCCATAGTTCCAACTTCAGGCCAGATCCCTAAGTCCCAACTTCAAGCTCCAACCTTGAAGAAGAGACCCTTTTCAGGAAGTCTGGTCCGCACGGGTGCCTATAATTCGATTGCGGTTTCTGGACATAATGGAAGTGGACTTGTCGTGTGCCAACCTCAGTTTAGGGTTTAGGGTCTAGTTTTTTGGGCTTTGGATGGTTAGTCTTTAGGGCTTAGGGTTTAGATACTGGGGATATTCATGTGGTTTAGTTCTTTTTGGTTTTGGAGGTTTAGTCTCTAGGGTTTAGGTATAGGTTTTTTGTAGGGGTTCTACAGAGATCTGTGGGGTTACATAGGGTTTACGTTCAGGGGAATATTGAAAATTAGAATGGGAAAGATCATGGAACATAAGATGGAAACTTGGGGCTCATAGGAGTATACACAAAGAAAACTATGTGTGTGTGTATATCATATGTATATATATATATGCATCTTAGGGTATGAGTGATTCAGGATTAGGGGTTAGGGGGCGTTTGGGGTTAAGGTTGATGGTCTGGGGTGGCGGGGAAGGCGTTGGGGGCTTTGGGCACCCCGAACCCTAAACCCAAAACGGAGTTTGCGGAGTAAGTGCAGTGCAGAGGCTGGCTTCAGGTTTAGCTTTGCAAGCTTAACAAATTAAAGTAATCCCTTGCCCTAATATTAAAAACCCCCTTACCCCTGATATTAAATATTCACATTTTGGTATTTTATATTGGGAAGGTTGCGGCTTGAATATTGGAGGGAGGGGAATACAGTATCCGCAAGAACATGGTTGAATCAGAGTGTACATTTCTAGAACAGGTGTTCTCAGTACTCATGATTCCACCAGGGCATCATGCTTTGGTTTGTTTTTGCTGTTTCGTGCGTGTTGTAGGTTTTCCAGTTACCCATTTTTGGACTTTATGAGTCCAACTATCAGTTTCTTTTTCTGATTTTTTGGGCACAGACATTTCAAGAGGCGGCTCAATTTATTGCGCAACATCAAAGAGCCCAGCATGAATAACCTACCTATTGTTCTGGTGGTCGCCTACCAATACTTGGTCGCCTATCTCTTTGAGTCTTAAAAAAAGCGGACAATGTTCAGAGCCTGGGACAAAGTCCTTCAACAAAAGCGCTACTTCTCATGTGAGCTATAGTCTAATCTCCCTAAAGAGGGTCACATAGGGGATTAGGAGTTTAGACTATAGTGGGTGTCATATTTTTTTCGAGATACTGCTACTTGCACTTTTAGACTTCTTCTTCCTTTGTTTTGCTATTTCAATCCTTGCCCTCCCTAGGCAAGTCTCATGTGGGGGTTTCTATGAACAAGGGGGCCCAAAATGGAGACCTTCGTATATCATTATCCTTCTTACAGGCCCTTCTAAGGTTTGGGGTCCCTGACCTTTTTGCAGACCAGGCCACAACCCACAGGCCCTGCAGACCACACACCTGCTCAAAGCGCATCTGGGTGGCAAATCCTGATGGCAATCCAGACTACTTGGGGAGTCAGGGGGTCTTGGCAGGTATGCTTGCAACTTATACCCCCCAGACCCTCAAAGCCATCCAATAAGCCAAGTCATCCCCATTCCTGCTTACGAAGTCCCCCGCATCCCAAGTAAGGTTGGAGTTCAGGCTACATGGGATTCAGGTTGTCCCTGTGGATCTGTAGCGTGGCACGAAACCCGAAAGGACCCAGCTGGCTTTCTGAAACTGGTTTAGCATTTTGAGGAAGGTCTGAACCCTAAACCCTAAACCCTGTAACCTGGATCCCCAGCCCCCGTCAAAAGCCTCATATATCAACATACGCCAACACATCCCTATGACCCCTACGCATTTAGAAGTTTCCATAAAGGAGGGGGCCCAATACACACCCAAAGTATCATAACCCCTTCGATGGGAACCCAGAAAGGGCCCCCTAATTCTTTGGAAGCTCTGGTCCTATCATCCGCAATGTACACCCATTTTCAAGTCTTCAATTTAGTTGTTCATTTTCTTTTCCGCTTGATTCTCCGTTAAATATCCGTAACTTGTGAGTACCCGAAGCCCCATCAATCCCTCAAAGAGACTTTGTTTTTTTTTGGAAGCCCCCCAATATACCCTAAACCCTTAGCCCTTCAATCGCATGTCCCTCCACGTCCTTGCTCCAACGGTTAATAGTCTGGCGTTTGGTTAGCTAGGAATGAAGGAATGGATCCTTATACTAGTCCGTGTGTAGCCCATTCTAGTAGTTTCCATTCTCTTTTCCTTTCCTTCTAAACCCTAAGCCCATTATAGTGGTTTCCATTTTCTTCTCCATCTCTTCTACCCTAAGCCGATTCTAGTACTTTCCATTTTCTTTTCCATTATCCATATATAATCCCTATATAACCCCTATATAATCCCTATAGTTCCCTAGTAGTTTCCATTTCTTTTCCATTCCTTCATTCCCAGGTAACCAAAGGCCACTAGTGAGCAACTCCCCGAGCCAAGAACGGAAGCTCTCGTTTTATACCTTTTGTGATTGTAGCCAGAATTAACCTCAATTTATACCGTGTTAATAATGTAGTCGTTTCCATTCTCTTTTCCATTCTCCCTATATAACCCCTTCATAATCACTATGGTATCAGAATCAACAATCCGTGAGGTTCGTTTGGCTGGATCCTCCCAAAACGCTGGATTGTACTTCTGCAGGCCTGCCCAGGTCAATTCAGATACCCCGCAGGCCTACCTTAAACCCCAAATCCTAAACCATGTGTTCATGGAAGCAAGGCTGGTGTTGGTGTTATTTGCCATGCTCCTCCGAGCTGCTCCATGACTCCCAAGTGAACCCTCAAGCCGTAAAACCTAAGACCTTAAGTTGCCGAGGTATTCGGATCTGAACCCTATGATCCGGCAGCTTGTGCTCTGTGTGAAGTTTTGGGCAAAGGTGCAAGGAGAACTCTGGCCTTGTTACATTTTGAGGGTGCTTAGTAGGAAAGTGGGGAGAATGCATCAGGATGACAAGGGCTAGGCCACCAATTTTACTAACCGCTAATCTAATACGGAATGTGATGTAGGCTCCTTAATTGGGACAGCAAGCTCGAAAAGATCCGTTCTCAGGTTTCATATGTGTTTTGGTAGGATTGAGGCCGCCTGGGGTGATGTGGTGGATAAGAACCATAAATCCTGCATGGCCTCAGTATACTGCAATAAGTACTATGATTCCTGAGGCTAAGCTCATGCTTGGATGCTACTATTCCAAAGAACCTCCGCGCGAGGCCCCATAGTCCCCATTACTAAGCAGACTTGCCAAGTCAAGAGATCCTCCAAGTGCAGGATGAGTTAGTATCAGTTGCAGGGATTGTAACTGGGGATTGTGGACAGTTGGCTCATTCCCTACCACGCACCAGGTAGTCAATGGTGACCTGGGTTTGAGGTACCCAATGATGCGGGGTTATCTGGGGTTATAGGGTTATATAGGGCTATATAGAGATTACATAGGGCTTAGGGATATAACCCCCAATCATGGGGAATGAGATTGAACAGAAGATGGGAATCAAATGGACACTGGGTCTATCCAAGAGGGTTTCATGGGGATCGTCTGATCTAGACCTGACCTCTGTAAGCGCCAGGTCCAGTTTCATACCCTGTGCTTGCAATCTGAGGTATCCGGGGCGCCAAATGGATACCTATCATCCTACAGCTTCTCTCTGATGGTCATCTACTTCTTGCAAGTGGATCAAAATCTGCCATGCCTGCCTGTGGAAGCCTTCAGCAGCATGGGCCCACTGACAACTCTTCCGTATGAGTGGATGTGCAGGATACCACAGACACTCAACCCGGAAGTGTGTTTATGCATGGGCTGGCGAAATTCACCACTAAGCATAAATCCCCACACCGGAAACCTTACATCCTGAACCCTATCGTCCACCTCAGGTAGATAGAACATGGAACGACCCAATATCAGAATAAGATCCCCATATACCCCATATTCTATCTATTTAAGGCCAACCCTGAGCGCTTTGTGGAGTGTGCAGGATGCCTCTCGCTGACTTGCTCTACCGATTCTCCTCCCCGCATGCGCAGCTTTTTGCGTTTTTTTGTGGGTTCATGGTGCTCGCAATACCGGACCACGGTGGGACAATTTGGGCCTCAGGATGTTGAGACCTGAACTCAAAACTGGAGTGCCCCGAATCCCAAGACCTGAATGCCAAACATCCCCTTACCCTTAACCCTAGACCCCAAACTCCAAACCCTGAACCCCGACCCAAAACTCTACACCTAAGGCGCAGAAAAACCTTACAGCTTCAAAGCTTATCCCCTAAACCCTAAACCCTAAGCACTTTTAGGATTCTTCTCCTTCTATGCGCAGCTTTTTGGATGGGGCATGGAAGTGATCTCTGTTCGCTGCGGCCGGCGCAAATTAGGGTCCGATCCCGAGTGCCTGGAACAGCGTTGGGGACTGAGGGTTTGGGGGCTTATAGTCCGAGTTAAGTAGATAGAATATGGCTTTGGGTATATATCCCATATTCTTTCTACATAAGGGGGACTATAAGGTTTGGGGGCCTCAGTTGTTCGAAAGATGATCTCTATCAAGCGAAGTATCAGAGTTGCATGAGAGTTGCATGGGGCCAATATCGGATTTAGGTTTAGGGTGTAAAGTTTAGGGTCTAGGTGCTAGGGTTGGGAGGGTTTCTGCGGATTGGGATGCTCAGGGGTAGCATGGAAGGAACATGGATGAAAAGGTTTTAGGTTTTGTGGCTTTAGGTGACTTTTTTGTGTTTTGTTTTCTTTAGTAGATGCTTTTTTGTCCTTGAGTTCATATAACGTCAATGCATTTTTCTCTAGCATTTCAGTTTTGCAAAGAGCCTTCGAGTCTGGATTCAGGTTTCTGCACCTTCCTGGCCGCCAAGTGCAAAGCCTCTTGTCTGAGCTTGGTCAGGGATGGGTGTAGGGTTGAGGTCATTCCGATTCCCCTTTGCAATAAGAGTAACCACAATAGGTACGTAATTGGGTTTATGATTCGCATTCAGACTTTTCGGGCAGTTACTGTGCGGGCAGTGGCCTAATGGCAATAGGGTTTCGAGTTTAAGGTTCAAGTTTATCTCCCACCCAACGATGGCCACAAGGGATAATGGTAATTTAGGGTCCTCTGTGTCCTTATTGCACCACTACTAGTCAGTGGGAGGACAACTCCAGGAATTGTCGGACTGCAGTTGCAGGAGCCGCAAGTCGTGTTAGTTCTCCTTGAGCACTTGTGGGTCCCAAAGCCTTCGAAGGTAGTTCCAAAACACAGAAGTGGCGAATTGGGAACCAGGGAATGGATAGAGCCACCTAAAACCGTGTCGATTTTGGCTCTATTCAAACCCTAAACCCTAGACCCTAAACCGTAAAGCCTAAACCCTGTGATTTTATTCAGAGTTCAGCTAAGGACTGCATATCGAGGATCCCTTTCTGCCTCGAAATCTGAACTGCGTCCTCGCAACGGATAAGGAGGAGAGTTGGGGGTTGATAGGGCACATGAATATGGGAATATAGTATAGGGATTACAGAGGTTTTGTTCCGTTATTCCCTACTAAGAACCAGCAAGTTGCGCTTGCCTTGGGGTGCAGGACTTTGGCTTTTGCCTTGTTGTGGTTGTTGTTGTTGTTGGTGGTGGTGGTGGTGGTGGTTGTTGTTGTTGTTGCTGCTGCTGCTGCTGCTGTTGCTGTTTTCGTCCTGATTACAATATTTTCTCTTATCATTTTTCAACAAAAATTGTAGTTTCATCGTTCGTAGTGCTTTGAGGTATTAGTATTACTAGTGGTACTTGACCCTCAACCCTAAACCCTTTGGTTTTTGCCTTGGTCTTCTGTGCAGCCTCAAGGGAATAAGCTGCGCTTTGCTTTTTCCCTTAGTCTCGC
>CAJNIZ010010014.1:4409-20256 GCA_905231905.1 Symbiodinium pilosum
CAACCCCACTGCAAGGGTGGGGAATTAAAATCTAACAGCCCCACAGCGAGGGTGGGGAAAAACAAATGACAAAAGTTCAAGTAGAAGGCCAAGCTGCATTTGGTAGGGGTTGGGTGTCGGCACCAGAAACAATATCGGTGGTTTTACCTATTGCGCCGGCAGAACAATGAGCTGAGCGTACACGAACGAGAAACGGTGGTTTCGGTTACTGTTGTAGAAAAAAGGTACCAGACCAAGTAATGCCAGGGCCCAGGAAGAGCAGGCTGTTTGACCGCACAGAAAGACAAAGAGAGGTGGTTGCGGTTATTGTACGGGGAGGAGGTAACCAGATTCAGTAACGTGAAAGGGGCAAAAGGTTGGAGGCCGGTTTGCGGTGGAGACCACCACTCGGCTGCGGCTAGTGGCATGGTTCCGTGCAAGCACAGCCCGGTGTGACGCGACAAGTTTGCCACACGGTCCTGCCTGCTGGGGGTGCGCAATGCGCCTTTGCTGCTGGAGGTCTCTTGGCCGGGACGTGCAATGTGGCCGAGGACATTTGGGACCTCAGCACGATGTCCTGCACACCCAGGACTTCAGCGCGATGTCCTGGCGGACGACCGCTGGTGGCTCCACATGCTCCACGTCCCCGTCAGCCGGCTGGCTGGGATCCGTACTAACGTTCCGGGCCCCGGCCGTAGTCTGCACTACAGAGGTGCGGGGGAAAAAAAACAAGACGATGGCGACCCACAGAAGCCCCATGCCTATGATTGTGGACACGCCGGACGCGCGACGCAGACACCAAGGTCCAAACACGTCCGAACGCAACTACACTTACGAAGATGGCCACGCTCCCCCTCCCGGACGGGTGGACTGCCCGCTCCCGTCCGTGGGTTTGGATCTGGGACGGCGGCTGAGCCCTGAAGATGTCGGTTCCATCACTGGGTCCTTGTGAAGTGTCCCTTGGGATCAGAATTTCAGTGGCTGTTACTGTCATGGTCGCTGTTTGTGGTCGCCCTTACCATTAAGAACGAAGGGTTCATGTAGCCGCGGTTGAGGGTTGATACCGAGCATGCCGCGCAGCAGAAAAAGGGGGTCACCATGCCTACATTCAGGTTGACCAGGCACGCCGGTGCCGGCAAGTCATGTTCGGCATCAGGGTGGAGCGGTGGGTCCCGCGAGGCGGCGCGGTTCGTCCGCCTGTTCGGGCCCCCTCGTGTGGCGCACGGGCGAGCAACCTGGGAGGACATGTTTTCCCATCTGGGAGGACATGTGTTCATATCTGGACATGCTGCACGAAACGGTGAGGGGAACAAATTCGCCACTGCAAGTTCCATGTCGCCAGCGTGCATTTTCCAGGAAGCAACTAGCAAATCACCCCCTTGGAACCTGTAGATGACAGAGCTGTACCCATGGTTGCCATAAGCAATGCCACCATCACCACTTGAACCCGCAACCAGTGTGCATGAGCCTGATTCGTTTGCAGGTGAAGCCTTGTGTTCTATAGGCGTAGTATGTGCCCTTACCATCCCGCTTGTCGCCTGCCATGCTTTGGGAGGATTTGCTAGATCAGAGAATTTTGCTGCTTGCAATTCGAAGCGATAAGCTGGAGATGCTTGGGCTTGGGCAATGAACAAATGGATGTTGTCATGGTGTGTTCCGATGTCATCCTGATGCGTCCATAATCCACGCGTCCAACCTTGTCATGGTGTTGTTGGAACCAGAGGCAAAAACAAGCGTGCCCTGAGAAAAGATGCCTAATGTTGAGTTTTGGATGAATCGTTTCGGCATGCGTTGATGCATTCATGGTTTTGCACCATGTGACATCACAGCTCTGCATGACGCCCATAGCTGTTATGTTCACAGCGGAACGGCGTGCGACCTCTAGAGGGGGGGCAACGGCCGCGGTCCGCTGCATCATTTTCACGGCCGCCACTAGTAGGCAAGCGACGACATCAACAAACAGTTGCCAGGTTATACTTCTGGAAGTTAGGCGCGATTTGTCGTGTGCAGGGCAAGATGCCCAACGACCGCGAAAATGGATTGTCCTCTCCATTGTTGCGGACGAAGCCCTCGCCTGAAGAGGTTCGTGCAATGTTCGGATATTGACTTCACTGATCATGCGCCTTGTCATGCATGATGAATGGTGTGGAAGGAGCCCACCAGTCGCCAGCGCAATCCATACATGGATTGGTGGCTGCGCAAATGGCGGCTACTCTTGTACACAGTGCGATGCTCGTGCATATTGGGTAGTCATTTGGCAATGCATCGAACTGCGTAGCTTCAGGCTTTGACTGTGTGTTGTCCATGAGGTCTGCTTGTTAGTGGCATCTGTTGGGAACACTGCGACGCACTCAGTCTACCATCCTTGCCAAAAACAATATTGACAGCAGTTCCTTAACAGTGTGCAATGTGTTTCAGGTCTTTTTCAAGCGGATGACGTCGGCCATGCCCAACTACGGCCCGCAACTTTGAGTTCTTTGTGTGTGGGGGATGTGTTGCATTACCCATGACATTCGTCCTCGCGACGCGGACCTGCCAAGGATGGTATTTGACGCAGCTTTCCACACTGATTTATGTACCGTTGTTCGCAACGTTGGCCGGCACCGGCATCACGCAACAGGCCGGTTTGCTTATTTTGGTTTTGTAGTGGTTGTTGCCTGCTGGTGCGTTATACCTAAGCCCGGCTAGGTAGACTTGCAACTTGTGCGGGCCCAAGATATGCACATGGCATTGTTGGCACCATGGCGCCATATTCTCCATGACAGGTTCGAAAGTTTGCATTGATGGGAGTCTTCGATGGCCTCAGTGGAACCTTCATGGTCTAAAGCCTCAGGTCGATCTCGTTCACGTTCTGTTGTCATTTTGACCAATGGCTTGATTTCTTGTCCATGCTGTTGCTGAGGTTCTTGGAGGGGTACACACTTCTGGCACCCTGCAAGTGCTGTTGGGCCAGGCAAGCTCAGGGCACATGTTGCATGCGAGCTCACACGATGTTGCAGACCGATTGTTGCTATTTGGCCGTGTCAAGACGTTTGTGTGTGATGGTGTGTAGGGTCCGGGCAGTTCCCACAAGAAACTCTGGTCGGCAATGTTGCATGGGGTTGTAATTAAGGCCCCCCCCCAATACCAATTTTGAGGGTCAGGGTCATAAAAAATTAGAATTTAGAAATAGAGCAGGAAAGCGGGACCTTCAATAAGGCCCCCTCAATAAGGATTTAGATGAAACTGGATTTGGTATTTTGCCTTCAAGCATTGAGGGATGAGTTGGGAAAGGATTTTAGAGGGTCTTTTTCTTGGGGCCTCAAAAATGCAGCTTCCCTTATTCTTCGGGTCCCAAAAACAGAACACCTTAAACATGGTCTTGTAAGCAATGGCCGGAAATGGAATAATTGTGCCAAAAGGCATTAGACAAGGTCTCTTCACTACAACCAGTGTATCATTATGCTGGACTCCCATGCTCCTCTTCAGCCGCATGCGCCCGCTTGTGGAATTTCAGGCGGTCATTCCGGTGACGATGATGCTGTCCGTGCTCCCACACTCGCTTGCACCATTGCTGTTTGGAGAGCTTGCAGCATCAGCAGGGAACAGTTTGTTCCAGTTGTTCTTCTGGGCGGGACCCTGTGAAGACTGTCCGGCCACTGTAGGCGAAGCCTACATGTCCAGAGCATTTGCTTCTGTTGCTGCCAGGTGCTCCTGCTCCGGAAGCAGTACCATGTGTTGCAGTACCTGGGAGCCACCACCATCATCATGGGCATTGTTCTGGATAAGGCCAAAGCAGCGTGCCAGCTTCAAGTACCTGACTGCTTCGTCATAAAACGTTCGGGGATGGAGTGTAGGCGCTAGTGTAGGCAGGCAACTCTATAGCAAAGAGTCACATCTTGATAACCGAGTAAGCATATGTTGACCAGCAGGCATTCATGAAGCTGAGGCATGTTGCTTTGCTGTTTCCATTCATGGCATGGTAAAAGCCAACGGTTCCCAGAAGTCTACCGCACACATCTTCTCATGGATCCTTTTTTTGATTGCATGCTGGTCCCGGAGGTTGTGACGACCAATGCGCCTATGGCCTCTGCCATGGAGAGGGTTGCTTCTGCAGTCCAGCTCCAGGGTCCCAAGCTATTGTGTCATGGTGCGTTCAGTAGGAAGATTCTTCAGGCCATTCAGGCATGAGTTGAGGGAGAACAGGAAGTGTTTTGCGGACTTGCATGATGCAAACGTGTTCGTTTGTTCCTTGACAGAGCCTTCAGGGCTTGACTGGAGTTTCTTCCACCCAAAGACCTCCATGTTGCCGGCCATCGTACCTTGATGGCAGAGTGCGGAGATGTTTCTGCAGTCTCAGTGCCTCAGTTCGCACTGGACCAGCGAGCCAAAGCAGCTCGACATGCTCTGCTGGCTTCGGCTGGGCCCGTGACGCAGCTCTTGATTGGGGATGCTATAGGAGATGCTTTTGGATTTGGGGTGGAGATGCAGGATGCACACTGGCTTCGGGAACATGTGACCCGCTGCACTAGCTGGCCAGAGAATCCGGTCAAACCTGATGAGCACAAGTTCAACAGCATCCGCGGCATGTATTCTGATGACTGTGAGATGACGGTCGGGCTGATGAGGGCCTTGGTGGAACATGGTACTGATGCAGCAGAAGATGAGATGCTTACCGCCTGGCGTTTAGAATGGGAGCTTGCCAAGCGTCGCCCCCCGCCAGCTGTTGCCGGTGGAGAGCGTAGTGGTCATGGTAGTGTGAAAGGCTTCTTCCGCGGAAAGGCGACTTTGGCAGAACTAAGAGACTCGCAGGCGACTCGGGTGGACCCTGGAAATGCTCCCCCAATGCGGGCGCTGCCACTGGCCTTTGTTGACAGGGCCTCCTGCGAGAAGCTTTGTCGTTCCAATGCTGATGCCACACATCCGCATCCGAAGGCCCGTGCTGCGAGCTTCCTTGTCGCTCAAGCAGCACGCTGGCTCATTGTTGAGAGGGGGGACAAGAGCTGCATTTTGGAAGTGGCCTTGGAGCGGCTGCAGGCCAGTGATCTGAGACATGAGGAAACAGCCTCCCTGCTTCAAAGGACAGGCCTGTTCCACAAAACAGATCTTGAAATTGAGGTGCCCCTTTGTCTGGGGTCCTCTCCAGAACTTTGACCGTCTAAGACCCTCATCATGCCTCACCCTCAACTTGCTCTAGAGCACCCCCTATGATCGGCTAAGCATAACATTCAAAAATGCATGCAGCCCTTCATGCTGCGGAGGATTCGTGAGCTGCCTGACTACCACTCCTTCGGACAGAGGCTGCAAAGCATGCCGGAGAATGTTCATGCGCTGCTCTGCGGTCCGCAGCCTCATCCGGACTTGGCGCATGTAGCGGGCGGTGAGGATGGGACCTCCAAGGTGAATGGTGTTGGTAGCGATGCCATGCGGACGGCAGGGGTTGTGCTGTACATCCTCCGCTTTCATCGCGGTCCACGGGATGCTCTGCTCACTTCGCTGTACATGGGCGGAGACGTCGACTCCATTGCGGCGCTGTGCTTGGGAATTGTAGCTGGGTCGGAGGGCCTGCAGCTGGGCAAGCGATCCGGGCTCCCTTGGTTCCTGGTGGAAGAGCTGGAAGGGGTGGAGTATTTGGTGGGCCAGGCCTCTCGTTTTGAAGCCTGGCTTGCTCAGAAAGGTTGGTTGCCCCCAGAGCACCGCGGGTGTTTTGAAGCGCCCGGCGGCTGCGCAGAAGAGGCCTTCCAAGCGTCAACGCTAATGACTTACTGATTGGCAAACCCTTGCATGCTTGGAAGAACCACGGAATGTAAGCTTGCAAGAGAGGTTGCTAGATATGTGACAGTTTCCGCCCGTTATCTCTGTCGTTTGCAGGACTTACGTATGCCGAAACCTCCAGCGCTGCACCGATTGGGCTCAAGCTGCTGTTGCAGAGCAGGGCTTCGGCATCATGAGGGCTGCTTGTTTGCAGCTGCAGTGCTCAATTCCAGAGTTTTGCTGAAGTTGCTTTCTCTGAGTTTGGAACCGCTTCAGTAGGCTGGAGTGTGGGCAGGTTTCTGCAGTGTCTACAGTCCAAGCAGTTTTCTGCGTTTCAGCATGAGCACCTTGTGAGGCGCTCTTTCGACGAAATGTGCTGGCCCTGCGCCTTGTCCGCGGGGTGGCCACGGCTGGGAAACCCATCGTGTGCAAGGCCGGGGTTTCACAGCGTATGTTGGCGTGGCCATGAATCCCTCAACTTGCCCTCTTACAAGGGCTGCTCTGGTGCAGCGCGTTTTACCAGGGTCTTGCTCGAATTTATGCAGATCTTTTCCAAAAGCTGCATCCTAGCTGTAAAAAACAAGTCACCTGTTAAGGTGCAACGGGGCAGAAACTGTGATCTCACAGTAGCCCAAAGGGCATTATGCATTTCTTTTGCAAGTTCATTTGGATTGTATTATGCCATCATCTGGATCGCCGTTTGGCGCGGTCAATGCCAAGACGAAGGAGCCAACACACGTAGAGATGAGCGCATGTTTGCTTGATGAGGTTGCCGTGCGTACATGGAACGCTCATCTGCCCGAAGGCTGCAGTGGCGCGGGGTGTCAACGATCTTCGCGTTGAGGTTCGGCCTGCGGGTTGATGTCTGTTTGCATGTAGTGGTGCTTCGCGACTGTAAGACCAGAGGGTTGGAAGCTATCAGGGTCAGTCTTGTTTCTTTGGTCGGGGTGGTGGATTTTGTTTGCAGCCTTGTCTTCAATCAAAATCGCCACCAAAAGCAGATCAAAGCACAGGCTGCCGGTCTTGACAGGAATGGGTGCGTGCTCATTTTGTCTGTCTGATGAGGGCGAGGGGGCAGGAAGGGAAGCATGAGGAGTGGGAGGCCGAGGGAGGCTTGTGCGGAAGGAGGGTCAGGGCCGGAGGGAAAGAGGATCGTCTTCGCCAACTTCAAAGAGGGATGAAGGGTCAGTTTTCCAAAATAATGCGCAAGAATCCGAATGGAGTCCCTTTTAATCCTCTTAGAATCCCATTATGTCCCTAAATTTCCTGGGGCCTCTTCACTCTGAGAAGCCTCCAAGGCAAGGTTCATGAACACTCCTGGCTTGATACCTTTGTCTTCCTTAAATCTCTAACCCCCTCCGACATTCAATGCTCCCATTGTGGTGTATTATAGTATATTGGGAGTAGTTCATATCAGGGGGAGGGGATTCGTGAGCCTCAAGAGCCGCCCCTGGGTATTTGGACTTGTTGTGACGTCTAATGCAGGTCTGATTTTGTTGGTGCAAAGTAGGCTCTCTGCAAACCAAAAGCCGCTCGAAGGGACGGCAAAGCTGGCACTGCAGCTTGAGGCTGAGTTGTGGAGACTAACTTGGTAGCTGGGTGGATAACCTTTGACCTTGCAAGGGTAAATACAAAAGTATTGTATTAAACGGTCAATTTTTTTGTGGCCAGGGAACCCAGCAGCTAGAGTAAGTAGAATTTTGGGAGATAGCTACCCGAGCCAGAACGTCACGGTCGCGCCGCCTGGACCACGGGAGGTCCGGCTCAAGGCGCGTCTGCACGGCTTGAGTCGGAAAGGTTGCAACTAGTTTGCGGTGTAGTGGCACGTGGAGCAGTGAATCAACAAGTGCCTGAACTCCTCCACACCACTAACAAATGGATCTATCTTGATATGACGGAGCTAGTTCAGTCTTGGGTCTTGATGTAATTAAGTCTTGACGACGCAAGTGCCATGCGTCTTTGCTTCTTTGGCTCAGAAGAGGGCGCCAGAAAGCCAACTTTCTAGACTGCCAGCCCCCTCGTTTTCCTGCCAAAGAGTTCGTGAACCCATGCATATCAGATCCTTGCCAAAGAGAATCCAGGGTTGATTGGGATGTAAATTCATTTCCGCAGGCTGTCAGTTGGCTGGCAGATGCTTAGGAGTTTCTGTAGTTTTCTGAATGGTCAGCTGTTGGGATTGCAGGCAGCAAGGGGTCGCTAGTCTCCCCGAAAGCCAGCAAGGTGGTCTGAATGAGCGGGGGACGCAGCTGAAAAGGACATGCCTGGGCACAAATCTAAATGCTCTGCCTTGTTGCGTGAGTCTGGCCTGCAAAGTTTACTGAACCCCGATGTCGCCCCTCGACTCCTTGACCCGGACAACGTGGTCCTCTTTTCCTCCGGTACGGATAGGTACCTCAAGTATGCGATCAGGATCCTGTCCGACTTATCAAGCATCACTGCTTCATCATGTTGTCACGATGATCGTGCTGAGACATAACCCTGAACCCTAGACGCAGAGCCTGCTATCGCAAGGCAGCGCCACGTAAGTTGCAAAACTCTAATGGACCTTGGAAGTTTCAGAGCTTAACCCTCGGCCCCCAGATCCACTTCTTAGATCTATTTCGTTGATCATCCGGAAAATGAAAACGACACAGAAAAGATCAGCAGGGCTCCTGCGCAAGGATGACACGCTCAAATCAAGAATTGTACCAAACCCAAACTGGTTTGAAAGGTGCAGCGCTATACTGATATAGCCCTACATATGTCCCTACATTACCTTGATGTTCATTTCGTTTGAGAGTTTCCTTCTGGCTTGATTCTCTAGTCCATACCCCAGAACTGAAAACACAAAAGTTGGAGCCCTTTGTCATTCGAGAGTCCCAAGGGCTACTGGCAGCCGCGGCCCTTCTGGGCTCTGCCCAAGCAGCGTCGCCAGCGGACCCGAGGACGGCCGAGCCGCCGAAGGATAGCGAGGCAGCTGCGGAGGACCTGGGGGGTCTTCGTCTTTTTCGATTCGTCTCATAATTTTACGAGATTCGGGGTTGAGCGCACACTATTCCGTGGACTCACTGTGTGTGTGAGGCTTGTAAGTTTGTGGCTCTTTGTGCGGTTGAACGGGAACCACTTTACCTTGAGTAGTCTTGGCCGGCAGCTGAGCACTCCACAGCTCATAGCCGGCTGCAAGGTTGCAGTCTGAATGTTTAGGGGATTTGGAGCTTAGTATTCAGCTGTCAGCATGTGGGCCTGAGGGATGAACCAGAGAAGGCGAGCCGCTCCTGCCAACAGCGCTGCAGGAGGGAATTCGGGAAGATATCACAGATGAGAGGGCAACTGTCTGGGAGAAGTTCGAAGGCCGCGGGCAGTGCTCATTTGTATTTTTCTGTTCTGATTCATTCATTCTTGTTGTTGTTGTTTCTTTAGCCCTGTCTTTTTGATTACTGTACTTCTTGTGTTTGGGAGGGTGCAAGGCCAGACAAGATAGCAACATGGTTTAGTATCTTCTCCTCGGGACGCGCTCGGCGTTGTTGCTTCTCGCTTGCTGCGTGCTCAGCTTTCAGAAGTATGCCATGATCGTATTTGTGGTATTCCCCCACACATGGCCACTAATGTTGGGTTCGTGTTAGCAACCAGGAGGAAGAGGAGGATGAGGAATTCTCACACATTTCTGGGGACTGAATTTGATTTGATTACTGTTATTTTGTTTTTGGTGCAGCATATTTATAGGTTTTCAACGTGTTAAGCCTCCAATTATGTTTTGCAAGCAAAGATTGAACAAAAGGTGAGTCGTTGAGACAAATCCCCGGCCCAGGAAGTCTCATGTACGTCGCAGGCGCTAGTGTAAGGAAGCCACGATTGGAGTAGTGCTTGTAGATGTTTCACAAGTCCTGCAGGCAAAAAGATTTGCAGTTTTAGGTCAGCTCAATGGACTCAAAGTCGAATTGCTTTTCCCTCGGGCACTTCACTTCTATGTGTCTTGACCTTGACTGATATGTGAAGTAGGCAGCCTAAGCAACTTTTCATCCTTCGTTGTACATTTCTCGTCAAATCTGTCGTGGGGTTGGCTTCTCAAAGTGAACTCGTTTGAGGACAGCTAGGCTGTTGAGACTTGCCGAGTGTTGAATCTAGGTGTGCCATCTTCCTGGGTCTGCCAGCGTACTTGTAGCCTGCGCATCTGAAAGCTTAGCCAGGATTTTTGCTGAACACTTGTAATAATGCTGGATGTCAGAAGCTCCTGCAGAAACAGAAGAGTCTGGGTTTGCTTGCTGAAGTTAAGGGGACGTTTCAACTTCAGATTCTGTGGGAAGGCTGATCCACATTGCTAATGGCTCTTGCCTACCGCTCTTCAGATAAGTATCGATATCCATATAACCCGAATATAACCCTTATATATACAATACCCTATATACCCCATTGTGGTAGTTTCCATTTTAATTTCAATTATCCTGCCTCAAAGATTTGAGGCCTGCACCTTTTGCAGAGCTGAGTTACAGGCTTCTTCGGATCCATGCGCAAGTACATTCACGTCAATGTCAAGCGCGGGACCGAGTTCGGGTTGCAGGAAAACTTCTGCCTGGACAAGGTGGGCCAGTGCTTGGGGCCTTGGGTTTCATTCAGGTTGTGTGATTCTGGCTTCAGTTTGTCAGATGTTGGCACCCCAAACGGCAGCGTAGTTGGCGCCATCCAGTGTCATGTGTCATTATGTACATGTCTGGAAGAAAGTGCCATGTAACTTCTTGAAATTATTGTGCGACCGTTAGGAGGGCTAGACGTTCTAGATGTCCGCCGCATTCATGGCCACATGACATTTGTGGCTGTAGCAGGGACCTCATGTAAGGGTTCACAAGCAGCTGATCGCGTGACATGCAAATAACACTTGTTGAAAACCCGAGGTCCTGAAACAGTCAAGACCGCAAGTCTGTAAGAGCTGCTCCCTTTGACAGGACCTTTGGAGCAAAGACAGTGTGATCTCCTGCGATTGCTGTCGGCACCCCAGATGGTGGTAGCATGTGTGTGTGTGTGTCTTTGATCTTATCATTACAGGATGATGACAACAAAGCAAGCGCTAGGACCATCTGGAATGATGCCGTCACCAGGGCGTTCATGTTTGATGAGGCATGGATCACTTGATTGGCGACCCGCTTTCCCAGTCTGCGCTCGTCTACGAGAGCTCCAAGGCGGACAAGTCTTTGGTCAGTTGAGTGACCACTCGAGTTGCGGCCTCTACAAGCATAGTTAACACAAATTCATATCAAGCTATAGCATGCGTTGTAGGACTTTGCTTGATTGCATGTTCGCATTGAGTCATGTTTTTGCTTGATGTAATTCAGAGAATGCCTGCTGGCACTAGACGCTAGGTTACAATCAGAGCATCATCACATGATGTAGGGGACGCCGCCTTGGCCGTTTGAAAAATTGCACCTGTCCAGTAGTCTATTTTTTGGCAGCCTAGATTAATGTGGCGATAAGTCAAATGTTCAACTCCAAGCCTACAGAGCAAAGCTGCAACCGATCCCTGAATTCTAGAAGCCTTAAATTCCACCCATACACCCCAAAGCCTGCTTCAACACACCCTGAACCTGGGATCGGGCTGCTCCATTCAAGGAGGAAGCGCCTGCCTTCGAGCGCCCTTTGGGTGGCAGGGAACAGATGATGCAGTATCGGGTATGTGTGTGGGTATGGGATTTCTATGTTGAGGTTTCCTTCTACTTGGGGAATGTCAGGAACCCAGAACTAGGTTGGATAGATTTCCATGTAGCAGACGGTGTGGGGTCTCCGGGTTGTGCGGTTCTATATGCAGGGATCCAGGTTTTGCAGGATGTCTCGATGTCAGGGTTCTACCGCTGCTGAAGCAGGTTCAAGACTGCAGCCTCAGCCCTGGTAGAGATCAGGTTTCTGGATCTGCCTACCTAACTTGACTGGACTGGGCAAGTACTGGAAGCTCAGAGCCTTAGCACAAACAGCTGAGGCTATGAAGATGGCAGCACTCGGCAGGCCTCCGAAGCAAGATCATGGGTATCGTTTATGAGGGTTATACAGGGATAAGAAATGGAAACTACTTTATATTAGGGTATATCTTGGGGTTCTATAAAAAATGCAAGGAGTGTGTGAGTTTTCATGAGTGGGGGCACCTTCTGGAGAATCGTTGTAACAAGGGCAATGGCTTTTGGGGGTATACAAGGGTGACTACAGACCAGTCGGTGCGTCGGAGCTTCAGAAGAGACACGGGCCTGTGTGGTAGTTGCCATTTTCTTCTCCATCTTCCCTATATACAATTCCAATATATACCCCAGTACAAAATAATCACAGTAATTTCCACTTTTCCATTGTCCCTATATAAACCCAATAGACAGCCCATGGTTTTGGGCATGCTAGGTCGGCATGGTCTACGTGTGGAGCCTTGGAGGCCACCCCTTGGCTGCACTTTGCGACAGGTGTCTGGCAAGGTGAACTGCGGACTTCCAATCACAGAAGCTGGATTTTTTGCCATGGTTCATCTTTGTGAGTCCGCTTCGACAAGTACTTCTGCAGATGTGTGGTGTTTGCTTAGCAGGCCGCATCCCAGCAGTCCTTTGCGATCGGGGGCGCTTGGTGTGCTGGGCCCCCAACTGACTTCCAATTCCATCGTTTTCTAGTGTCGTCTTGATCTTGAAGCATGCTCTGCTTCTGGTTTATAAGCTAGCACCTCGGAGACGTGGAATCGTTTCCTTGGGAGTTGTTTTGGACTGCAGTCAGCAGGGGTGGTCTCCAGCCGCGCATGCCCAACAAGTGCACCCTTTTTGAGGGAGAAGACGACTGGTGCACATTGATGGGTTGCCAACATCCCGGTAATCAAAAGCCTAAACCCTCAACCCTTAAACCCTAGGCCAAAAAGACTCACAGGGCCCTTGATCTCGCCGCCCCAGGTCATTGCGAAGATCCGGTCCGAGGTTGCGACCTCAGGAAGGTGTGTAGTAGTTTTCGGTTTCGCAAAAAAGGCCCAGATGGAAAAGGGATTAAGATTTAGGGGATCCAAATATTAGACCCCGAAATATTATGATCCTTGTTTATGGGGACTCCCAAAGAGGCAACACCAAAGTTTGGAAAAGCCCCGTTCATACCTTGAGGGTTTTCTGAAATTCACAGGACCTTTTTTGTCACAGGGATCCTTACCCTTTCAGGGTGAGCCGAATTTGCAGGAACATCCGTACCATCATAGTTTTTGGACTTTTGGACTATGTGAGTTCTTGGAAGGTACATATGGTCTTCAAAGGGTTCCCTGCCGGTCTTGGAACTAAAGGTGCACATCTGCAAGCGGCTTGTGCAACGGACTGCAAGAAATCATAAACCGTTAAGCTGTCATTGAAATTATGTATCCTGTTGTTTTTTGCTTTGTTGCAGGCCTGTAAGTTCGCCCTGCTCCCTCAGCCAAAAAAGCGCCTAAACCCAAACCCTAGCTAGACCCCCAAACCCTAGGCCAGTAACGACATCCTGAATCCGTGGGCAAGGCTGGGCGGAGTTCGAGCCAGCCTGCCGGCGCGGCCATCCATGCCAGCCGCCTGAGGCTTCGGGTTTTGGCAGTTTGGCCCAAGGTTTGCCGAAGATGGACGAAATCATGGGATGCAGGGGCTGTCAGACTGCAATTATCTATACTGTGGCACGGGTGACACGCCTAGCTGGGAGCTAAGTGCAGCATCAAAAACAACGCATGCCCTGAAAGGAAGTTGTCGAAGGCGTCAGCGTCGGATACGAAGAGGAGAGGCGGTAATCCCTACATAATCCCGGCACCCCTATATAACCCCTGTAACACCTGAATAATCCCTAGATAATCCCGAAGTAACACCTAAATAGTTGTTACATGAGGACTACATGGGTTTATATTAGATGGCTTTGTATAGGCCGCGTACTCATATAGAGCTAGTTAGGGGTTAGTTAGTGATGACATAAGGGTTCTAGGGTAGACCATGAAGCCCAGCAGGACACCGCCAACGACTCCATGCTCGAAGTGAAGGGTGATGGTGTGGGAGGCAGCGAGGCGCATCCGTGCATGAATGTATATTTGCTTGCTTATTCTTCACTGACGGTCTCGCGCAGGGTTAACGTTAGCAACAACATGCAAGAGCTTCGCAGGACTCACCTTCTGATGACCCTAGAACGGTAAAACCTACGTGATGGATGCCGAGGCCAACCGTTGGCATCCCGTACAACACCCTAGCATGGATCGTGATGCAAATCATAGAAAGTTTTCAACGGCTCTGAAACTCGTAGAAACTTGTCTGCCAAATCGCATCTTTCATATGCAGTACAAGGCCTTGATTCTGCCCCGCCTTGCAAGCTACATACTCCCGTGTACTTCATCCTGCACTCGAAATTCGCTGTTGGTTCGTAGGGACTGGAGATCCCTGTAGCGGGGTCTCCGAAGTAGGGGGGGGGAAGAATTCCTATTGTGGGAACTCACATAAAGGCTTTAAACACACCTCACGTTCGAAACCCATACATACTTGGAAAGAACGAGTCCAAGATTTCGTTGAAGCTGGCTGAAGGCTGCGCCGCTAACAAGCTGCGCTCTTGGGCGCTACCCTCTGGGCAGTGCCTTTTGTGAGGCCTTTGGAGAGGGTTTCCCTTTTGGCGTCTTCAAGGTAGGATCCCGGTCATGACGATCCTTTTATGATTGAGGAAAGTAAGGATTAAGACGACATATTCGAAAGGGCTGCTAGTTCTCGTGGAAGCAAAATCCTGCTTGATTTCGTGCAATTTCCTATTTGCTGTTGTGTTAGGTTTTGTACTCGGCCCAGTACATGCTTGTCACTCTGTGCTTTCAGGTATTGGCATAAGAAGTGGTATTGATGAACGTGCCCTGATGCCTCAGGACTTCGCAGTCGAGCAGTGCGAGAAGGCTTATGCCAGAACAAAGAAGGCGCTGACTTGAACCAAACTTCAACACATGGGGTTTTCAGCGAGGGTTTTATCGACTCCCCAGATATATTTAGTTTGCTGCTGTAGCATGGTTCCCTAGTGGCCCTAGTGCAGGAAGCGCTTGAGGTTCTGCGCTTCGACGGATTTTATCAGCATTGTTCGCGGAAATGCAACGTCTACTGCCTAGATTTATGACCATCCGAAGCACATGTAAGGGCATCCACCACCTCTGCGCCGTCGACAAGAAGACTTTCAGACATTGCGGAGCCACGCTGATCTCTGAGGACCCTTACGATCTAGAGGATGGTGTATAGGTTCTAAGCCAGGATCTTTACTAGGAGGGCCCCAACAGCTTCAATAGGCACCAAGGTTCACAGGAGCATGCGGTTGACACAATGAAGGAGGAGGCGGAAGAACAGGAGGAAGAGGAAGAGAGACCGTGGAAGAGGAAGAGGAACTAAAGAGGAACCATGTTATGGTATATTATGCTATATATTATATATATATTATTATATTATGGTAATTATGGAATTTTAGAGTATATTATATACTATAGTATCTCACAAGAAGAACCGCTAGCATATGCCATATGCATCACGGCGACAGCAAACACGAAACCACTATCAAATCAGTACTTACAGTTGTCACAGTGTGTGAAGAGGTGGGAAGGCTCCTTCCAGTCTCGGCTGCAAAGACTTTTTGTTTCTTGCTGTTGGGTATCCTGCAGATGGTTAAACTGGGCTGTTTTAATGAAATTAAAATACATTTACATAATGAGTAAGCCCTATAATCTACTATGTACCCATGTTATGGTAACTTACATTAAGTTCCACAACAGCAACCCAGTAAACCTGGGCATCAAAGGCACGTCCCACCCCCCACCCCCATTCTCTGAAGTGGAACTGGATGTCCTCCCATTTGGGCTTACAGTTACAGGGTTTATCAAAAAAGACCTTGAACCCCTAGCCCTAAACCGAGCAAGTAGGACAGAACCACTGAAGGACTGGGTTGCTGTTAAGGAACTTAAATTAAGTTACTATATTGGGGAAACCCTCTTATTTACTATATATACCCATTATGGTAACTTAATTTAAGTTCCTTAACATCAACCCAGAGGAAGGACACCTAGGGTCCGGGTAAGCCTTGGGCCGGAGGAAGAGGCTCGCAAGCGTACAGATGAGGCGAGGTCCTGGGCTATCCAGCGACTCGAATAAAATGATATATCGACTATGATTATTGTGTTATCATTATTCTTCCAAGTTGT
>CAJNIZ010010014.1:20348-42089 GCA_905231905.1 Symbiodinium pilosum
ATTGTTAATTGTTATCATTATTCTTACTAGTTGTGACTTCTAGTTTTGTCATACTTATTTTTATCTTTATTCCCATTATTAGTGCTAGACCTTTGGAGACTACAAGCCCACTGGTGATGGAGGATTATGTTCAACAAGTAGTGGTACTAAGATTGTCTCCGTGGCAGAAGCATACCCATGCAGGGATTATAGATGTAAGAAAGGGGGCTGGTGGAGCGTGTTCGGGTTGCAGTACATTGCGAGGATGATCGATGATGCAGTTGCCAGAAAGTCCGCATGCCAACAGGCAGTCTATATAACCCACTATAATAGTTTCCATTTTATTTTCCATTATCCCCATATAACCCCAATATAACCTTAATAAAATTTCTACAATAGTAGTTTCCATTCTATTTTCCATTATCCCCATATAACCCCAATAAATACTCTATTATACCAGCTTTGTAGGGATACAGGTTTTGTCGGCACAGAATTTGCGAACATTCTTGTGTCGCCTTCATACTGTGGCAGATGAGTAGCATCTAGAAAAGCGGAGCTTACATTGGGGGGGTTGCATTGGGATGATGGAGAGGAGCATGGAAGCTTCTATAGCCTAATAGGATATATGTATACATATATATATACATAGGGATTATATAGAGATAATGGAAAAGAAAATGGAAGCTACTATAGTGTAATAGGGTATATGTATATATACACATGGGGATTATACAGGGATAATGGAAAAGAACATGGAAACTATAGTCCGTATTTTTTGGCAACAGGGAAGTAATGCCAGTTTCCCTAAATAGAGGGACCCCAATATAGACCCTAATATACTATAGTCCTTATTTCGGGGACTCCACCATGAAGTGCTCCTGATTTTGGGAAACTACCCGTGTTACCTGGCACCACAACAACAGTCAGATGAGCTCAGGAATTTCTACTCGCCTGAGCTTGACTGGAAGGCTGAGAGTTTAGGGTTTAGGGTTTGGAGTTTAGGGTTAAGGGGCTTGGGGTTCACTGTTTAGGTGGCTCGAAGTTTGTCGCCTCTGCTCATGTCCACATGCGAAAATGGTTTAGCCACCTTCACGTCGCAGGATCCCTTTACGTTTCCCTTAGCCAACACGGAACCCCCCAAACAGGCCAATCTCTAAAAGGACGGTAGTCTGTACAGGGGTTCAATGTTAGTTTGGGGATTGTACCGGGAAGTTGGAATCATTCGAACACTTCTTTTGAGTAGTATGCTATTGTTTTGACGGGAGCCTGGCAGATGCGGTCAGGCTTCTGTAGGAACTTGATTGACAGGGCACCCGGCTCGTAGCCCCAGATTGCTATTGCAGACTTGGGCTACGGCGCACAACCCAAACAAATGATATTGGGTCGCAGCTAAGCAGAAGCCGTGAAGGTTGTGGTGATGTTGGAGACCGGTGGGATTTTGATCAATGAGTTTGAATTCGTCAGGTTGTTATTTAGCTTTTGGCGTGGGTATGTGAGTTTCATTAACAACATTCATGAGCGTATATATTGGGTTCCATGTGGGGATGCGCTTGGAGTGCACGAGGGCCTCTGGTCAATCCAGGGCTCTCAATTGCTGATTCTGGTCTCCCTTCTGTTCTGCATCGGAACAGGGTCGGTGATATCATTTTGGCAGTATTTATGCCATGCGGGGCAAGGGAACAGATGTGATCTTGGCAGGACAAATTCTTGGAGTCAGGGGTTACAAGATGAAGGGTTCTCCAAGTGCAGGGGTGCCCTTGGAGGTCTCGAGAGCCAACTATGGATGACAAGAGGATTGCAAGGGTGTGTTTCAACGTGTTTCCCAGGGTTTCTGGAGGAAGTCCAGATGTGAGTGGGCCTTGGTCCTCTGAGGTTCTGACAGTGAACTTCACGACTCGTGTGGTGGAGGAGCTACTGCCATCGTCATGCTGATTTAATATGCTGCGCATGCGGATGCTCGTGTCAAGGGCCAGAGCTTCATTTACATCGTGAGGCATACTCTGAACTTCAGTCGCCTGCAAGCAGGACCCCTTTCCCCCTGCAACGGTCTTCGAAGCCAAGGCCTCTGGGTTTTTATCCATACTTCGTGAGCAAAAGCTAACTCGGCTGTGTCATCATCGCGACTTGGGGTGCTTTGACCTGGAGTCATGGGATGAGCGTCCAGCAAGCCTGCTTCCCAAGACACGGCAAGGGCCCAACAAGTCTTCAGTTCTGGGGCATTGGGCTGAAACTTACTGACGCTTGGGTGGTATGGGGTTATGTAGCTCCTTCTACTATGGGATGCACTCTCTGCAGTTCCAACTGAGCATGAGCTGCTCCGCCTTGATCCCAGCAGAGTTTGCTTTGGGATCAGGATAGATGATCTTTAAGGCAAGCACAGATTGCCTTGGTGGAAGTTCTTTGGTAGTACCTTGAGCATTCCTAGGTTTGCTCCTCAGTCTTGTTCACTCTGAACCTCTAAGTATTTCAACGCATTGTGTTGGACGGCAGGTTCAGCAGAGGATGGACAATCAGGACACCCTCACGAAACTGAACGAGTGAAGCGGGCTCGTAGGCTGTGTAGGCAATGGACACTCAGCAAGGGCTGTGGGCCAGTGTGCAAAATGAGGCGATCTTGACTCTTGACTTACAGTTGAGTTCCAGGAAGGCTTCAAGTACGGCTTGGAATTTGCAAAGTGGCTTGTGCTGGTCGTGGAAATGGGAGCTTCTTCCAAGATGGGTTTAGTCTTAGGCAGCATGAAGTCACACTTGGTTCGCGGTTTCTTGCGAAGATGCTGTGAGCTTGCTGCAGCATGACGAATGGTTGGAGGTGCACTCGAATGCCCTATGCCACACCGACATCTACACGCGCCTCGCGCTGTGTCTAGTGTAGACCGATGTGCTTGGTGCAGATAGTCTCGAGTCGTAGGGCTCCGAGAAAAATCTCTTTGGATTTCCCAGGAACAACATGGTGGCTTCTGACAGGTAGAGCCCTTGTACCTCTGTAGCTAGGTTGGGCACAGCCTACAATTCTCAAATTTGGAACTTGCTCAGGCTTTCGGGACAGGATCCGGAGGGGCTTTTCCCCAGCATCTTGGCAAAATGTGCTTATTTTCTGGTGAGTAAACGACAAGCTGGGGGGCAAATTTGTTCAGCTCATTGCAAGCCTTGCTGACCGGCGAGTGCTGAAGTTCGGCAGGGGAATTTAGGCTCCAAGGATCAGTTTACAATGCCATGATAACCCCTTGCGGAAGGCAAACTCATCACGAGTCGGCGGCTTAAGCTTCACCCTGAACTGTAGACCCCGGTTACTCCGATTAGTAGCATGAGCCAAGAATTATATGAACTCCCGTTACGCTTTTTTGTATGCACGAAAATGAGACATGCCCTCAAAATACAAAATACGGCTCCTGTGATTCATTCTTGGGTTGGAAGGGGAGCCTGATTTCGGAAGCATTCGGAAGCTCCTTTTGCAGCCCCATACTTGTTTGCACAATCCCTGTGAACAGTTCCGGCAAGATGCGAGACAATCCGTGCACGACATTCACCAGCCTAAGCCCGAAACCCTGGCTGCCGGGGAACTGACTCTGCAAAACGCATGACAACGGGCTGTTTCTCGTATGGCAGCCGTGTGATGGTAGAAAATGGACATATGATCTCCACAGCAAGTGAAGAGAGAGAGAGAGAGAGATATGTATATATATATATATAGATGAATATATTCATATATACACACGCACTTAAATTAGGGTGTATATTGGGGCCTGCTGTTCATGGAGCCCCATTCTGTACCGTGCCCAGGCATCCTAGGCCATGAGGCCGGCACCGAAGTGGAGAGCGTCGGCGAGGGCGTGGTGGGCTTGGGAGCCCAGGAGCCGGAACATTTCTAAAGCATCACAAGGCATACTACTAATACTAATATTATTGTTATGAATATCATCATTATTATTACTATGATCTGCTATGACAATCTAAGCAAGACGTAGAACTCAAGAAAGATTTTTTCTTGATGGGGTTCTGGATGTTTTGAGTTAGGAGGTTCTTGGCAGGGCAGGCCTTGAGCTGCTGATACCCAGACCTACAGGTGAGGATGTTCAGTTGCATGCCTTTAACATGGGCAGTCCACGAAATGAACATTGGGAGCATTACACGCTCCTCGTGGACTGCGAAATGCCCTGGCAATGCAATGTTTATTCTTCATGCCAACAATGGGCGGCCCGAAAATCGACCCCGATATGCTATCATCGTTTTACCGCAACAAGGCGTATTATGAATAGAGGGCCCCCCGGAAAAAGGGACCCTGATTCATGGAAGCTCCCAAGTAAGGTTTGCTTTGGTAGTGGGCGAAGACGCAAGGTCTGAAGCCCGGGGACAAGGTGATCCCTTGCTACACCCCGCAGTGTGGAGAGCCAGCTGCTGGCCCGCAGGAGTTCTTGGAGGTACATGGATATTCATAATTGTCTTACTGGAGGTTGGTAGGGAAGAAGTGAAAATTGTATATATGGATTATATAGGGGTCAAATTCCCATATTCCCTACTAACAGCTAGTAAGTTGTAGTCATCGCAAGGTTTACCGGTATACGGTCGCAGATGACAAGTTGGTAGGGCTTTTAGGCTTGCTGTAAAAGGCTACGAAAATTGTTTGACACCGCTATCCGCAGTAAGCTGACGCATGGGGTATGTCTCAGAAAGGCTACACCGACAGGGTTGATGCTCCACAATGAGTCGGTTCCCCCAAGATTCTACATGGTCTTTAACTTGCCGGAGTTTTTTTTTTCACGCAAGAAGTAGCTGCTGCAGGGCTGTAATTAAGAAGGCCTACATGCGGATTCCGTTCTGTACTTGGTGGCAGGCTCGCAGGAAACCCCGCCATAGAATGCCATAGAACCTTATATCACCCTGTATAACCCTGTATAACCTCGTGTAACCCTTTTTTTTGCTCTAAGTTCTCCCAGTGCTTGCCTCGTTCAGCCAAGCCAAGGATTGCATCTTCTGCTTTCCGCCTCGAGGCATCTTCGTCACGAATGGGTAGGGAGTTTCCCAAATTTAGGGATACCTTACGCGGGGTCCCCATAGTAGGGACTGTAGGATTTTGGGTCTATGTTGGGATCCCCTTATTTTGGGAAACTATTCGTAGGGATAGTGGTAATCAAAAGTGTCCCTCATGCAAAATGCGCCAGACAAGAGCATAGGCAAAGCTGCTGACATGGATGGGGAAGGGCTTCGAAGCAACCCTAAACCCCAAACCCTAAACTGCGTGAGGCAAGCGAACGAATCTCTGCCCAAAGATTCGTGGCACACAAGGCGCTGGCCTTAGCAGACCTTGCTTTGGCCAGGGTTGCCTTTGGAAGCTGCAGCCACTCCCAGCGCTGAGCTGCCCATCTTTTTGTCAAATTGTTGTAAGATGATTTTGGCGGAGTTCGAGATCAGTTTTTGCGTTCTTGGATGCTATCGGGGAGCCCAAAAACACGAGGGCAATGCGCAACTAAACTAAAACTCAATCAGGATATGTTGAAGCTCCTTTCTATAAAGGACTGCCATGTTTGTACCGGAATCCGCTAGCCCACAGAACTCTGCTCCCAGCATTTTCTGCAGTGAACGGCTCTTTGTTTCCCTGTGGTGCTAGGAAAAGGTGAGGCTTCGGTGCTGCGGAAAAGTACAAGGGAGGAGTCGGCCCTCAGTTTTCGATTCATTGCTTGCATCCCTCCCTTTGATTTCCACCCTCCCTGGTAACGACCAGCAAGAAAAGACTCCAAAAGCACCGGGCCACACCCACTGGGGGTAGGGCCCAGGCCGGCCCCAAAGGAAAAATTCGAGCCCTGTACCCAAGTGAAAAAAGCCTTTTAGTGTTCGGTAGTTGTGTAATGGAGACTCACATGGAAAATGGAACATGACATGGAAACTGTGGCTTTCGTACTGTCTTATAGGGTTTCAGGGCCAGGTGTGGAGAACCTAAGTTCTAATTAGGTAGTGTCCTACAGTCCCGTACAACTTGCAGAATAGATACCCTCCTAATACTAAATATGCCCCATATATTGTAAGATACCATAAGGGGAGTCTTTAATGTTATTAGGGGCAATAGGCCGGTAGGGGTTTAATATTAGGGGAGGGGATTATGCCCAAGATAACAATAATAGTTTGCATTTTCCAGTCCTATATACTCCTATATATACCCTTGGGGTCCCCTACATATCCCCATTTACCCATGTAATTTTACGGGGAGGGGGTTATGCCTACCTGGGGCTTTCTCCCTAAGCCCTAAACCCTGCATCTTTTTTCTGAGGCGGCGGCGTCATGCCTGACGGCACCAGCCGCTTCACGGACGAGAGCGGGAAGGAGATCAAGAGCCTCGGGCCAACTCAGGCATAAAGGGCTCTGTGGGGGCTTTTGGGTCTTAGGGTTAGTGGGAGTAGGGTCTAGGCGATCTTCTTTGGGAAGATGCCCAGGGAGGGTTTGGATTCTGAAGTAGGATCCTGCATCTGGTGGTGTCTACCGGACTCCCCTGGGCTTTGGGATGCCTTAAGGCTTAAGGGTTCATGTTAGGGCAATATCCTGCAAGTACCACTGTTGGAGTGGAGCTACGAAAACCATGTAAGGGGGGATGCTCAACTTTTTTCTTCGTTGCCAAGTTGAATGACAGGACATCACGCAGGATTTGATGTTGCTGCAGGAATAGTCTGCAACCCGCCCGATCCTGCAAAATGCTGTGGCCGTGCAGTTTCAACTTTCAACGCGAAGCTAGCAATTGGGTGGAGGCAGCAAGGCTTCAGCGAGTCCGAAAGTGCTGAGGCATTTCATGGGCTGCTCCACCTTCTCAGAGTACACCGTAGTGGCTGACATTTCCTGCGCAAAGGCGCGACCTACAGGTTTTCCCGAAGTAAATGTGTTTTGAAGGGATTTTGAGTAGTTTGCATTACTACAAGTCTGTATTCTTTGATCAAGGTCTTGATCCTGATCTGAGATTCAGGACATGTCTTGGATACACGCGTCCAAGGTAAGGCATATCAGGCTTGCGAAGAGCCCCTGGCCAGTTTTTGAAGTTATGCGTGCCTCGCTGCTGATAAAGACTATTCCCCTTGAAGAGCCTGCAACACATGGGAAATGAATGGAGAAGACTTTGTTCTTGGGCAGGTGAATGCTTGTTTGGGTTGTCTTGGCGCCGCTGCGTGACTCCTCACCGTGAAAGACCCGTCCTGTGCAGGTTTCAGACACTGCGCCTCTGGACGCAGCTTTCCCAGTCATACTTATAGTGGTGACATGTGGAATGTGCAAACTTAGCTTGGCTGGCAGGCCGCTAGCCCGCAAACCAGATCTGCTTGCAGCTGTTGGCACATTCAACTTGCTATGTGTTTGGTAGAGGCCATAGTCTGGCTGGCAGGTCTGGGAGGAGTAGCTTGGTAGCATCGGAAGGACACCTTGATGCGCAGGGCTGGTAAAACAAAGTCGTGGTAACCTCAGCTGTGGTAGTCGTGATCGTCATCATCGTGGTCGTTGGCGTTGGTCGTTGTTTCGCTGCGCACTGTGGAGCAGTGGCTCCAGCAGCAGCGGCGGGGGCGGCGGCGACGGCAGCGGCAGAGCGGGAGTGTCGTAGAAGTGGGCAGTATGAACCCCAACTGTACTTTGCGTTAAGATCGTGATGCAAATGTCAGAGGCCGACTTGCAGTTGTTGGGCATCGTCGATAGCTGCCAGTGTTTGCTAATGGTGGCAGGCGTGCCTCCTAATGTTCCTAGTTGCAGTGACTGAGGTTTGTTCCTTGCTGGGTTGCGGCGTGTCGACTCCCGGCTGCATGCTTTGATCCGGTGGTTTCTTTTCTCAAATCCAAAGTTGTCACTTTTCCTTGCGCTTGCTGGTCTAAGTGATTCATAAATTGCTCTGCAAGGACCGGCCTGGGAGCAGTGTGGAACACCCTGAATGTAGAGGCGTGCCCAGTGCTTACACACCACTTTTACAAAAAACTATTGCAGCACAAGTGTGCGGGTGCTTGTACCTTTAGACATGTATGCTCCGGACTGGCAACAGCAGTGGTTTCAAGTTTCTTCCGATGTTTCTACGGTGATGCAAGTCTATATAAGCTGCCTGCATGGTCAGACGTGCAAGGCTGGACAGGTCTCACCGTTTTAAATTCACCTTGCCATAAGGCTGCAGCTTGTGCTGCTGTCCACACTTCCTGGGCTCTTGTGGACACTTGTGATGACAGCAAGTTTTAGTGCAATCATTAGCGAGTTCCCGGTACCGGATGGCGAACATGCAGCAGTAGAATCAGGTCTCACACTCGAGGGCTGGCAAATCTTACCCTTTCAAACGTGTCATTTCAGATTCCGGAAAGTACGACGGTCGTAAGTAATTCCTTCTGCTACTCTCAATGCTGCATTTGGTCTTGCCGACCTTGGTTCTTGTATTCAAAGCAGGTAGCGACAATTCCCTACAGCCGTTTGGCTCGAAGAAAGCGGTGTTGGGACGTGCAAGGCGTGCAAGACGAACCACAGACACAAGATGGGCGGACTGTTTAGCCGAAGCTCCCCTTGCGCAGGACGGCGTAGCTTTTCTGGTGTCAGTGACATCAACATGACTTCCATTCGACAAAGAGTGACAAGCGCGGCGCTCTTCTATTTGAGGCACTTGCGAAGCTGTGCAGCCACAGCCCACGGTGCATCTTCAACAGCCAAAGCTTCAGGTCCTTTGGGAGGGGTGGGCTCCCTGCCATTGCTGGATGTCAGTGACATTTGTTCGGCCCTCCTAAGGCTGGCCACCACGGTTGGTCGACAGCTGCCCACCTTGATATGCGACATGGTGTCACTTACAGCTCTTCTTAGTGGCAGCACCTGTAGCAGGGGAGCAGCAATAACGAGGATGCTGCTAAAATTGGCTAGCTTCCACACACATCCAGTGGCATGCAGATGCCTCAGCGGACTGCTCATGGCGTTGCAGCTGCCGAGTTTGGGCCTAACAGTAATTCCACTATGGCTGCTAGCTGTTACATGTCCTGACTTCCCTCTAGCCTGGGAGGAGGAGGAGGCTGATGAAGCTCCTGGGCAGATCTCAGGTTCCCTGTTGGCTCAGGGTGAGATGGAGAAAGCGGACCAGGTGTACTTCAACGGGCTGGCGGGACCTCTCTCCAGCATGCACAAGATGAGATTGAGAGAGGCTCCCACGTGCCTACAGGGGGTGCGACTTCACTTTCACCAAGCTCGAGGCCTGTCGTTCTTTGCAGTGAAGGTCTTCAAGTCTAGCACAGACATGAACTTGATTGACAGAGATGCCACCTACGATGACCTGGGCGAGCCAGAGGACTTCTTGATTGTCTTCACCAGCCTGGGCGTAGAGAAGTCGGAGCAACTCTTTAAGGCAGCAGAGGCCCGTGTAGAAGAAGATGCAGCCTTACACAGCTTTCACAAGGCCCTGGAAGAAGTCGACGCAAATGTGCGTGATGAGCGCGGGGAGACAGCAGCGAGCAAGGTTTGCAGGTTTGGGCATCTAAAGATGCTAAAAAGCCTGCGCCTGGCGTTGGCTGACTTTACACTGGCGGACAGTCAAGGTGTCACCCCTTTGTTCTTAGCTTGTCAAGAGGGGCATGTGACATGCGCTAGCTTCCTCCTGGAAGTCTGCGGCCACATGAGAGTTTGCATCAGCCCTGACGGTGAGTTGCCTGAACGGTGGGTGGATTTCGTAGACCGGCCGCTGGCCAGTAATGCCACATCCCTGTATGTGGCCTCCCAGAATGGTCACCGCAAGACTGTCCAACTCCTGATTGCCCACCGAGCAGATGTGAATCTGGCTACTCGGGACAACGCAACTCCCGTGTTCATTGCTGCGCAGATGGGCAACGAGGGGATTGTTGATGACTTGATCGAGGCCAAGGCAGACATTCATTCTGCAAACAACACTGGTGCCACCCCGTTGTTCATTGCGTCACAGAATGCTAGACTGGAGATTGCCAAGAAGTTGATGGCCTTAGGGGCCGAGACGAACAGTGAGACAATCGGCGGCGCGACTCCCTTGTATATTGCTGCTCAGAAGGACAACAGGAAGATTGCGGAGGTTTTGGTTGAGAAGGGTGCCCTGGTGAACGAACAGGCGCACGATGGCGCCACACCTCTCTTGATCGCTGCGCAGAATGGCAACCTCTCCACTGTGATGTTTCTTCTCTCTCTGCAGGCTGTTCAGCAGGATCTCTGCATGCACTCTGGGGCCAGCCCAGTCTGTGTATCAGCGCAAAACAATCACCTGGCGGTCGTCAAGGCTCTCGTGCGGTGCCGCAGCGATGCGAATCTTTGCTTGAAGAGCAATGTGAGTCCGGTCTACATCGCCGCTCAGAATGGCAACCTGGAAGTGCTCAAGTACCTGCTTGAGAAGACTCCTGACCTTAAGGACAAGCCAGCCATTGGAGACGCCACGCCGCTCTTCATTGCTTGCCAAAATGGTCATGACATAGTCGTTGCTGTACTCATACAACAGAAAGCTCAGTACAACTGCACAGAGGACGGCTCCACACCGTTGCTGGTGGCAGCTCAAAACGGGCACCTAGCAGTGATCAAAGCCCTGTGGGCAGAGATGGGGCCAGCGGTCGCTTTGAATAGAGCCAAGCGCGGTGGTGCAACTCCACTCTACATTGCTTGCCAAAATGGGCATTTCCACGTAGTCCAGTGGCTCCTTGAGCATGGGGCAGACGCCCACAAAAGCCTCCAATCGCAGGAGACCCCGTTGTTCATCGCGTGCCAGGGAGGATACCTGGATGTGGTCCGCGTGTTAGTTGAGGCTGGGGTGGACGTGGATGCCTCCAAGAAAGATGGCGCATCCCCGCTCTATATAGCCTGCCAGAACGGTCATGTAGAGGTTGTGCGGTACTTGCTCTGCGAATCGCCTCGAAAGCCGGACGCAGACTTAGCCAACTGCAATCAGGCCACTCCTCTTTTCATTGCTTCTCAGAAGGGGCACGAGGTTATTGTGGAGCTGCTCTTGAATACCGGCGCGAGTGTAGACAAGGCGCTGAAGAGTGGTGCCACGCCTTTCTACATCGCGGCTCTCAAAGGGCACTCGAATGTTGTCATTCGTCTCCAAGAGGCCGGAGCCGTGCTTAATTCGACTCCCAAGCACGGCGCCACACCTATTTCAGCTGCGGTGCAGAACGGTCACCTTGAGGTTGCGAAGCTCCTCATCAAGATGCGAGCAGATGTCAGCAAGCCAAATTGTGAGGGCATGGCCCCCTTGCATTATGCTGCCAAGGATTGCAAGTTGGAAATGGTGGAGCTGCTCTTGGAGTACAATGCAGATCCAGCAGCGCGGACGAGGTGTGGAAGAACGGCATGGGATCTTGCCAAAGAAGGGGAAGAGGTAGCTGGCAATGAAGCACCTGGGTCATCCAGCTCCAATGATACACTGCCAAAAGAACATTGGGCTGCAATAGCCAAGAAGCTGGGCACAAGTTGCGCCCCAGCCTCTGCAGCTTGAGACCCTGACGCTGCCGCATATCCAGCCCAGCTGCGTGTGTTCCCCGTGGATGCCTCTGCCCGCAAGGCCTGCTCATACAGGGTGGGGCCCTGCGAGGCCAACAAAAAAGGATGGGTCTTTGGCAGATCTTCAGTCCAAACACCGCATTGCAGAGCAAAATTCGCGTAGTTTTTGGTGGCAGGTACCAGGTAGTGAACATTTCCGTGACCAGTAAACTTTCTAGAGACATTAGCACTGCCTTCAGTCAGATCGTGACTCATACTTCGCAATTAACAATTTGCACTCACCTTTTGCCTGGCCGAGCTTTGTCACAGTGTGACCCTTCTGTAGAGTATAGCTGTACAGTTCACCATTTCTTGCAGCCGCTGTGCGAGCATGCTTTGACAGCCTCGCGTAGTGTTGCTTCAACATGTTGGGCTTCCCTGAGGATCCTTGCATGAAAGTGTCTAAAATTAAACGAACTCCGTAGTTTGTCTTAACGAACAGGAGGACCTGCATGCCAAGGATGCAGCAAAAATGTGCAGACGGGCGGTATGCATTAGAAAACTCCCGCTCGTCCTCCGACTGAATTGCTATTCTTTCTGCTGCTACCCTGATTGCTGCTGCTGCTGCTGCTGCTGCTGCTGCTGCAATGTCCCCTTACTCAGAGTGCGTTATTTGGACGAAGCGACTGCCAGGGTGGCTCCAGCGTTGCCGTCTTCGGGCTTGGAGCTGTGGGCTTGGCTGTGATCCAAGGTTCTCCAGGGGCCGGAAGAGGGGCAGCTTTATCATTTGAGGTTTCTGAGCACCGGGGAATCTGTGGACACTTGGGAAAAGAATATTTTCAGAAATACAAGCCCCTGACAAGACAACCCCAAAGTCTTGCAATGCATTTTCCCGCAGTGTCCCGCTGTGACGTTATGCTTCAATGGAATCCTACTAAGGTGGTGCTCTCAAATCGTAAGTTTGACCGTTAGATTGAGGGGAGGACCCCTTGTGAGAGGCCTTGCACTGTCTCAGAACGTGTTTTGCCATGGGTGAGCCCAAGAGGATGAGTACAGGGAATGTAAAGAAATGGGTAACCGAAATTAATCCAAAACCACGCGAATATTGCAGGCTCTCAGATGAGAGGGGCTGCCCGCATCTTTGCGATTGACACGTACCTTTCTCAGCCAGACAGGGGAGTTTGCTGTCTCTGCCATACTTTGTATCAGACTTGTGGGACTGGGGGTCAGAGAGCGGGTGTTGGAAAGTCAGATGCAGCGTATCTTGCCTTGACTGATCCTTGCAAGCAACCAGACAAAGTCCCTCAAGATGGGCTAGTCCCTTAGCCGAGGTGGTCAAAGATGTGCTTGAAACCATCGATTTGCCGCATCTGCATAATCTCCATGTGGTGGTTTCCCTGCCTTTCTGGGGGTCCCTTCCTTATTTTGGGAAACTACCACGTATACCCAGTGTGTTTCGGGGAGTTATGCCTGCCCAGCTGATGCTGAGGAATCCGAAGAAGTTTGAAATCGCAAAGGTGCCTGGGCTGCTCATGTCCACGAGTTTGTTCCCCCAAGAAGCTCACACGAAAGCTCAAGTTTCCATTTTATGTGATTTTCCGTTTTTGGGGTAATGCTCCATTAGAACTCCAATATGTGCCCAAATTCATACCCCATTGTATATGTGTGTATATATATATATGTACGTGTGTAGTGCATCCTTCTCTTCTTTCGGATCCTCTTCATGCTCTCTGCTCCCAGGAGCTCGGGGCCACGGACTGCGTCAATCCGAAGGACCACGACAAGCCTATCCAGCAGGCAGCAGCACCATTTCCCCGGGGCAGCTATAAAGATGATCGCATTTGATTTGCGTTAGACTTGCGAATGCTCCAAAGTCACTGTCGAACTCCATCATTACCCCATTTGGCACTGTAGTAAGGATTTCTTGATTGCTGCTGTCCCTTGGCATGAGGTCCTGGTTGGAATGACGAAGTGGGGCATCGACTACACCTTCGACTGCATCTAGCCGCGGTTTGCAAGGATGAAGCATACGTCATGCAACAGAATTTGCGTCTAACATTTTGTGCAGCTGCTTTGCATTCACTTTGGTGGTTGTGTTGCTTGTGCTGCAGCCGCTGTGCTCTGCTCCCAGGCACAGGAAACACTGAAGTGATGCGGGCAGCACTCGAGCAGCTCGGCCACAGATGTCTTGGCTAAGCTTCCGACAACCCTGTTTCGGATGGCTTGGGGTCTCCTTGGAGATATAACCCTAAACCATAAACCCTGCATCACGCTATATAACCCAGTATAACCCCAATCTTATACCCTATTACCCCTAAGGTAGTCGTGGATTGCAATGTATATTTGCCCTTAGGGAATCCGAGGGGTGTCCGGGGATTAATGGATCAGAGAGGTCCCGCTAAACAGGATTTAGAGGATATTTTGGCTGTAGCCCATGTAGTGTAGTGTCACCCAAATGTCATAGCAGGAGTGCCCACCGCGGCTGGGGTGAGTCCTGTGTCATCGGCGTGGCGGCTGCTGGGAAGGACATGTCAGCAGTCAAGCCTAGGTCCAGGAGGTAGGGCCAGAATGCACATGAGGAGCCCTTGTGCAAGTACTACTGTCTGGACACTAACGTGTTTGGCAAGCTCTGAACAGAAGTTTTGTGCACACCCCGTGCTGCAGGAGATCAGCACACGACCTTTTCAGCTGGTTACCGGCCGAAAATGGACCGGCACAGCTGGGACCTTGGCAAGCTGTCAGTAACTGCCATCTTCCGCAAAATGGCGTGCATCTGTCTGGGGCCCTTATGTATAAATCCCCAAGACTCGTACTGCTATTTGGGCCTGTTCCTCCTCACAAGCTTCCGTATGAAAATCGAGCCGGGTCGATTTGTGGAAGTGGCGCTTGAAACCTTCAATTATGGATCATCAAAGCTACTGTAAGGGGGACTTCGGAGCATCTCATGTACCTCTCTTGGATCATGAGACCAGTCACTCGGATTGTCTTCCTGCCTGAAGCTGTGAGGCTTTCGGCGGCTTCAAGGGGCGATCCGAGGTGCCGCCGCTCATCGACGCCTACCAGGCTCATTACCCCAATATACTATAGTAGTTTCCATTTTATTTTTCCATTATCGCAATATTACCTCAATATACTATAGTAGTTTCCATTTTATTTTCCATTATCCCAATATACTCCAAACCCTAAACCCTTATCCCAGAAAGCCCTAACCTGGATGATCTGCTTCCATTCTTCTCCCTGGCACTTCTTGAGGTTCCTCCTGCACCAGACTCTAAGCTCAGAAGGTTAGGAGTAGCATGCTGTGCTTCATCCACGCATATATATATATATATAAATATCCCTGCGTGAGTAGATCCCACCTTTTTTTTAGAGTGATTCTTAGTACTCTTACTCGAGAGCGTTCTTAGCAGATGAGGTTTGTGAGCTACCGCTGAGCCCTGGCTTCTGTCTTTGCCAAGTTTGACGGAGTGTTCTTTTCCTTCTATTAGAAGAGTGGGCGCTCTGTAGATGTTGTATGTCTTCAGCATGTACGTCGAAGGCAAACCCTTTCCCACATCCCAAACCGTGGGATCCTTAGGATGGGGATCCCTAAAGCCTAAAGCAACGGCGCGTTACTTTGACCAAGACGCTGTGACGTGAGGAAGGCCGGCTAAAGCTGGACCACTACATCACCCACCGCTTCCAGGGCGTGGAAGGCAAGGCGAATATAGTCCCCCCTTAAGTAACTAGAACATGGGAATCTTATTGTAACATACCCAAAGCCATACTCTACCTACTTAAGGGGGACTATAGTTGCAGGGCTTGGCCATTGACTTATCTTGACGTTTCTATATTCTCTGCTACTTGAAGTTTTGCTGGTTTTGTGATAGTTCATCAGCGTAGTGCTGCCCTTATCCAGAGAGTGCAACCGTGAAGTCTCGGTCCTTCCAGTAAAGCTTGAATTTGTTCTCCAAGCCAGTCGAACTGCAACTCCTTCATCCTGCATTAGGCATTAGGGAGAACTCACATCCAGGGAGTCCGCCATAGAGATCTAGGAAGGAAAGCAACTATCAGTGCAAACCGGGTGAGTTTTTTGCATTTAGCCTAGCTTCCCGACATCTCCCTAAAATGCAAGACGCTGCATGTGCAGCAAGCAGAGCTGAAACGGAGTTTGGATTTGCTCACCTGGAAGGAAGCGCCCTTTTTCTGCAAATTCCCAATAATCTGACAGTACTGCGCTTGCATAGTATAGTTGTTATACATGGTTGAAGTCGGAACCCTAAACTTGGGCCCTAAACCCTAGACCTTAGGCACTTAAGCCTCAACAATAAATCCCCAGTCCTTGCAAAGATTGATATAGTAGTTTCCCCAAATAGGTGGACCCCAAGATAGACCAATATACTATAGTCCTCATTATGGGGACCCCCCAAAAATGGTACCCCTAATTTTGGGAAACTACTACATGTATCGTCTTGTCAGGCAACATCAAGGCCATTGAGGCTCTGCACTCCGGCGAATGTCTCCGAGCAGCAGCGCTCCCAGACGGAGTGAATATGTGAACTATAGTCTAAACTCCTTTAAAGGGGGTTATATAGGGGATTATATAGGGGACTACTATAGGGCTTATTAAGGGGGATACTAGGAGTTTAGACTACAGCTCATATAGGGCTAATGGAAAAGAAAATGGAAACTATAGGAATTATAGGGATTATATAGGATTTATATAAGGATTACGTATAGGGGATACATTAAGGTTATATAGGGATAATGGAGAAGAAAATGGAAACTACTATAGTATAATAGGGTGTATATATATTGGGGCTATATTGGGATAATGTTGAGATAATGGAGAAGAAAATGGAAACTACTAGAATGGGGAGGGACCCGACTATGCCTGTTATTCTTCTGAACATTGTAGTTACTATTCTCATTATTCTTGCTACCAATTTTGCTACTACTCTTCTTGACAGAAAGGGGTAGGGTTTAGGGTTCGGGGGTTAGGAATTCCGGCCTTTTGGGCTTAGGATTTCAGGGGCCTCAGGGTGTTCTGAAAGGGTTTGTGGAGATAGGCGGGCAAAGTTTACAGCTATTGGACTGCAACGTGCAACGGCCTTCAATCCAGTAAACCTAGACCCGAAGCTCATGATATTTTAGATTCCAAAGCTTGTGGAATCGGGTGGTGAACCACCGCAATCAGAACTCTCATGTAATTTACGCGGAGCCAGCAAGAATTACTTAATTTCGTGCGCCCTTCAGTTTGTGTAGTAAATAGATCCAATCTTTTGCCAAATGCCACTCTGAGATTCGACCCGCAGGTGGTGACCTACTGAGCCGCCAGTGACCGCCAGCCATTAGCTCCTAGGTAGGAGGCATTGAAGTTATAGCCAGGCTGCAAGCTACCTGGAGTTTGTATGCTGATCAACACTAGTGATCCGCAATTTGCCAACCTAGAGAAGGAACACCTTGCCATGGTACACGGAGTTCAAGGGACTCGGGTTCTGGGATGTTGCGCTGCGTAACAGGTGGACAGATAGTGGCTGCAAGGTGCGCACCAGGGCAAGTTCTAGTCTTTCCTGCCTGGATTGCTGTGCCATAGAATCCTCCAGAGGCAACTCCATATTACCCCACTGTCTTCTGCACTTCCTCCGGCGTAGCAGGTTTTGTGGTCTTGCGTAAGTTGTTGTGGCCCTAGAGCTATGGCAGGCAGTGCGGCCGACTTCCAAAGCACTGACAGGTCTGGGGGCGATTGTCAGATCCGCCCCGCAGATTCTGGCGCAGAGGTGGGGACCCAGACCCCCTAAAGGTTCCCAAAAATGGAACCCCCTCATAGTTTTCCCAATGTAGTAATGTGTTCATATTGGGACGGGCTCCATTTTTTGGATCCTTTAGGGGGTTTGGGTAGTGAGTCTGTCCTTCTCGCAGAAAGCCGTGGAGGGCATGGCTTGAGAAAGACTCCCGGAGAGAATAAATGGGGATTTCCAAAAATCAGAGATAACATTTTGGTGGTCCCAATATTAAGGATTTATGGCATTTTGGGGTCTCCCCCTCTTAGGGAAACTACCAAATCCAGTTGTTTTGTAGGGAGGCTATCTCAAGCAAGCCTAGGAACAATGCCTCAGTGGCCCGTAGCTCGAGCTCTTGTTCTCGCAATGCAAGCTTGCGTGAGACAATCAGCGGAAAACAGGTCCAGCTGCGGCACCTGATCTCCTCCTTCTCGTATTAGACACCCCACCCCCCCAATATTCAGTCCCAATAGATTATGGGATACCATACTGGGAGTATTCAGCAGGGGGCGTGGAGGGGTTAGATATTAGGGGAGAGGATTAAGTCAGTAGGATCTTTTCCTCGCACCACCTTTGACCTCCATCGCCCTGGCACAAATTCAGACTTGTCCGTGGCTGACAAATATGAAAGCGGGAGCTTATTCTTGAAACTGCCCGTGCAGACCACAGAAAGGGGTCCCAACTTTCGAGCTCAAACCCCAGTTTCCAAGTCACTTTCCGTCTGCCTTTGCATTTGATTCTGCATTATTGGGGTCACTGCTTTTCATCTTCATACATTGTTTGACATTCTTCACCCCGCAGGAGCAGAACAAGCCGGTCTTCAATGTTATCTTCTGCCTCGACAGAGCCCCAGCCAATGGGTTGTTTGGTAGTTTCCCTAAGAAAGGGGACCCCAATATAGAACCCCCAAGTATGGTAGATGGAATTATTTTGAACCCTAAAAGGTAGCCCTAATTTGGGAAACCTCCGTTTGTAGGCAGCACTCAACGCATAACATGGCACATCTCAGTTCTGCAACTATGGGCATAAAGTCACAATCACTGGAGCAATGGTCATATATGCAGGAGACCACCTGAGCAAGAGGGAGTCTAGGTCGGAGGTCTGTGAGAACGTTGAGCTGCCGCGTAGCTTCTTGTACCAGGTTTTGGGAGACAGCGAAGGGAAGTTTACGAAGCGCTCGTGTTCAAATAGCCGTATGCAGGTAAATGAACTTCTTGCGCTTCCAAAGCTCTCTACCCCGAAGCTTCGCTTCTGAGTTCCAGATGCCAAGCTCCAACCACCTGTAGCCGTTACAGCCGATGGCCCGCGCTCTTCCACCTTTTATCCTTGAACACCTTTCTCTTGAGCAAAGGCCTTGCTCCCGCAAGCACTCTCCACCGTCTTCAAGGCAGCAGCCGGCATCTGTTCGTGGCTGTGTAGCTATCTTTTTGGGTTGCTGTTAAGGAACTTAAATTAAGTTACCATAATGGGTATATATATATATAGTAATTTATAGGGTTTCCCCTATATAGTAACTTAATTTAAGTTCCTTAACAGCAACCCAGTTTTGGATGGTGGTTTTCGATGTGGGTGGGTGCATCCCTAGCTCTGACCTGAGAGCTGCGGAGCAGGATCCGTCTCAACAAAACCTGGGCACAGGTGTCCTTTCATAGCTCTGGCTTGAATCACGTAGTACCACTGTAGTTCTTGATGAAAACTTCAAAATTAAAGTGATTCAGGGTTTGGGGTTTAGCTTCTTGATGAAACCTCATCAATGACCAACAACCATTGTACATTGCTTGACTTGTATTGAACGGCCGCGTGGGGAAGGCTGACTACTCTGCATTTGCCTAACCAAAACCACTCATCATCTCCCTGCGCACATGATGATTATGGTTAGCTATCACTGTTGCTCGCATCATTGTTTATGCTCCCTGTTACAGGTTTTTTCAGTTCTTTAAGCACGGGTCTGCTGTGGAACATGCATGCCGGAAGTAGCCTTGCTTCGTTGGTTCTGGGGGTTCACAGCAGCCTTCCTGGATTGATGCTTGCATGGCCTTCAGCACAGGCTCCTGATTGAAGGCCAGCCGGGTCAAATCGGAGATTCTTTTGGATCTGGGTGGAGTACCAAGAACAGGTCAAACCAGAACATTGCCATTCTTCACGTGCCATCATGTCAGGAGATCGCTTTCCGTGGCTTTGATGGTGACTTGGATGTGTGGCTTGCCTCAGAAAAAATTGTGAGCGTGCTTGGCATCCAGTTTGACATGGGTCTCCATGAGGGTTTGAGCTTGTACACCCAACCATTCACGTGGCTGTGGTTGATTTCATATTTGGCTTCAGTCGTGGCAAGCTTTCGAACAGCTTCCTCCTACAGCTTTGGTGCTTCTCTTTGCAGCGTGATAAGTGCCAGAGTGATGCATGGCAGGAATGTCCTCCAGTTCTGGGTGGCAGTGTTCCAGGCATTTGGCTCGGCATGAAGGAAGAACATGTGCAGTTGCAGGGCTATCATGTGTTTTGTCTCGAATTCCCGTACGTTCAGGGGGAACAGACGCAATCACTAGCACAGCTAAATGCCGTGTTTCTATTTGTGCTTCTCGCAAGTGTCAACATGCTTTCAAAACAAGATCAATGGCAAGGTTTTTGCGCTTCAATTATGTTTCAGTTGGTCTTATTTATGCCGCGGCAAGTTCATTGTCCGGGCATTCAGCGCGCCTTTTTTTTGAGCATCCTAATCCCCGCAAGTGGCCCACGTCAGCCCACATCTGTTACCGCCCCTCCAAATCTCAGACGTGGGCGCTTCTAGCCTGATCCGTATTTAACCCCAATATACTATATAGTAATTTCCATTTTCTCTTCCATTATCCCCTATACAACCCCAACATACTACATAGTAGTTCCCATTTTCCTTTCCATTATCCCTTATATATATCCCCTCCCATCCCTAAGGTCCGTAAGGGCCCTTCATGTCCACAGGTCGTGGTGAATTTCTGTGGCATGCCGATCTACACCCTTAAAGTCCTGGGCCCTCAGCAGGTGCCCTTGGAGGCGTGCGAGAGTAAGCAGTTCTTTGCTTGGAGCTTTTGCAAAGGTAGGGGTTTTCAGAAATGTGCCCCAAATCTGAGAATTCTATGGAGAAACCTTTCATGAAGGGAACGCATTGGGAGCTACAGCTGTCTTAGGGTCTAGGGTCTGAGGTAGTCGGTCGGGACTGGTTGCAAGAGGTAAGCGGCCTGGCTGGTTATTCCCATTCTAAAACTTTAAGCAAGCCCAACGGCTGAACAATTCTTTAAATTCATGTGCAGGAGATGAGCAGCATCGCCGTTGGAGGATCGCGCTGTCTCTTTTTTGCAGAGGACGGCGGGGGGGCGGGGGTGGGGTCTGCGTGATTTTGGAGCCCTGAAGCCTGACCAACGGGATGGACATAGGGCTTGGGAACCTCTTATATAACCCCAATATAGCATACAGTAGTTTCCTTTTTCTTTTCCATTATCCCCTATACAACCCCAATATCGCTCCTGCATGTCTGTCCTCGCTATGCTAACGGGCACATATGGGTCTTCTCAAAACTGTGGACCCCTTCTTGGGGCACCGACAAGGGGATTATGCTTGTGGCGGGCGATTGCGGTGATCATCCGTTCTGCCATCGCATAAACGTTATTCTGTCCGTGTCAATGTGACACCCTGTCTAACAAGGGGAAACAAGTGTTGGAGCCTCTCCGACTTGGGGGACCTCCAAAGCAGCAAGACCCACATGGCCATACCTGCTGCACAGGACCAGGTGATTACCAACTGTGGTTTGCCAGATGCCGCTTGGCTTGTGCTTTCCTCCATGCAGGTGCAAGTTTTTTTTTCCCCGAAATCTCCTGCTGGCTAGGGGTTCGGCATGATGAGGACAGTACTGTATTAACTATTTGTGGGTCTTTAGGGGTCCCACATTTCTGGAACCTTCAAAGTCTAGACGTAGTTTTGTGTGCAGATCTTTCCTGCGGTGATTTGGAGACACCTGCTCAGACTGGATGAGCCTATTGCCGTTGCCTCCGATTATATAGGGGTTATGTGGGGGTTATTTTGGGAAAATAAAATGGAGACTACTATTTAGGGTTACTTCTTGAAGAAGCCCTGCAAAAACGCACGTGTCAATCTGCACCCGCTCCAAGGAAAAGCCGTGCGATAACTGCAGCGCTGCTTTCGTACCGGTTGGCAACTCGAGGGCGAGCTTGTCCACGGGCTTCTGTCATAACTTCATCATGACTGCGATAGCTGATGGTCTAGTCATGCAAACACCAGCAGCGAATGGTATTGCATAGTGGCTTCAAAAACACACAAGTCGCAACCCAGTAATACCCGACAGTCTCTTTTCACATCTATCGAATAGTGCTACCTAGGTCAGAACGGCCGAAATAGTAGTTTCCATTTTGTTCCATTATCCCTAAACCCTAAGCCCGTTATAGTAGTTTCCATTTCCTTTTCCATTATCCCTGAACCCTAAACCCATTATAGTAGTTTCCATTTCCTTTTCCATTACCCCTAAACCGATTTCAGTAGTTTCCATTTCCTTTTCCAATATCCCTGTAACCCATTTTAGTGGTTTCCATTTCCTTTTCCA